>JASAMY010003374.1:0-34594 GCA_030248085.1 Paralinhomoeus sp. GSCO2_6 | reverse complement strand
ACGCTTGGCATAAATTTACTGTAAAGCGCGTTTTTTACACCGCGACAGAAGAATGCGACTGTTCTCGCGAAAATTCCAAAAGCGGCTAGAAACTGTTAACGCCATCTTGTAGCCCATGAAATTTCCTACTTAGCCACCAATTTTGATGCAAATCCGCCGACGCGTTGGCGAGTGGCGGCGAGTGCGCAAAAACTGAACACGCGCGCCCATTATAAAAGCGCCGAGTGGCACCCCCCCCCCCTGGTCCCAAGGTGGGCGGTTGCTGTCGGGCACTCAGTGGCGGTCACGTGGAGCGAACGGGCCCGGACGCCTTCCGTATGGTGGCCTGCGACACCGGGCGGGATCCCAAAACCACCAAACGACTCTTCTTCCGCTTGCCCCGTGTTCTAGGATCGAGTGTCGTCAGTCTGCTCCATGTCCTCAGTTTTGACAGCGTAGAAGCAAGACCAGTGTGTTCGCGCACTACTTGTATAGGTCGTTCGCGGCCGCGTCGAGTTCTTCGCGCATTGCGCTCGCTCGCTCGAGCGCCGCTGCCCGCGCACGAAACGATCAGCGCTCCTTTCCCACCACGACAAACCGATGCGCCGAACAAAAGCAGCCGCAACAACAAAGGCATCAAAGAGCGGCAAAGCCGCCCCATTTGCAGCTCCGATCAGCAAACCAAATAAATGCCCCACTCCCGGACAAATTTCTCGATCCTATCGATCTTGAAGGCGCCCTCCGTTTGTTGAGAAGCACCTACTAGGTACAATGTACCTAGATGGCACTCTCGTATAAACCATACATATCCTGGCTAAGCCGCTCTCGTCTATGCACAGCAAGGCATTTATTCACAGATGCGATATTTGTCTTCACCGCGATATTCGCCTGAGAATTTCATGCAGTGCACTGTATACACGATTGCACTAGGTTGGAGGCGACGTATGGCTTAAGCGTGCTTGTAGCTGAGCCCCGAACATCGCAGTAACATCGTAAGCATATGCAACTCACTGCAGGGAGGCCAGCGAGCGAGCGTCCCTCCCTCCTCTTTGCTCCAAAGAAGATCCGTAAAACGAAGAAATATTTGGTGAAGTCAAATGCTTTTGAAAATGCTACAATTTGCACTGCGAATGCGTGCGAGTTACCGGTACACGTCGAAGCTACATTAGAAACTGCACATCGACCTTGAATTGAATTGAGAGAATTGCACTCGCTTTCTACGTTTCTTTCGCGACAACAATCTCTCGATTACTGGCGATTACCCGGTGATGAATTCAACAATACATACGTGCATGTGCTCAAAGCTGACATCTGGCAATTCAGAGATGACAGGTCCGACTACGACTCGCCATTGGCATTACACTGTCGAAATGCTCAGGGTAAAGCACTGTAGCGATTTGAACTGTTTCTCCAGCTACTAGTGTTTAGCCATGTCCACGTCCAAGTAAACAACGACACATACGGTTTCTGGTTTCGCTTTGCTTTCTTCAATTTTGCCTTGTTCGGCTCAGTCACAGGTGCATTGTGTGTGAACCTACGTCATTGAATGTGTGTGTGCGTATGTGCGTGCGTGCGTGCGTGCGTGCGTGCGTGCGTGCGTGCGTGCGTGCGTGCGTGCGAGCGAGCGTGCGAGCATGCGGGCGTGCATTCGTGCGTGCGTGCATGCTTGCATGCATTGAATTACAGAAACCCCCTCATCTTTCGAAAAAACACTGTATTAAGGAAAAATTTGCAGGTGGCTGCAAAAAAGGTGGGTGCAAAAAAGGTGCAAAAAAGGGCTGCAAAAAAGGTGCATAGGGGTTCCATGGGCATGTGCTTATTTCTTGCATTTCAATCTATGTAACTGTCAGCCAGTTCCAGTCGCCATTATTTTCGCTGCACATTTCCATTGCGGGTGAACACAACAAACGCCGAACATGTGACGTGTTGCTGCATGAGGTTTTGATTTTATACATGGTTTGTTCAAACTGAAGTTGATCAGCTACAATGTGGAAGTGGCCAGAAATCAGTGGGGCATGCCTTAATACCGCTCCTTTTCAAACTGGACTTCACCACACGAGCGTCACATATTCACCTTTTTTGCAGCCACCTGCAAATTTTTCCTTAATATAAACTGTGTTCACATGCAACACATACGAGAATGCAGCTACGTACAATGTACATGTGCGGGCATGTGGCGTGAACCGCTGTCCGTCTTCGGCTACTACAGATTTCTGAGGTTGGCTACTACAGATCCCTCAGGCAGCTAAGGACGTACCTTTTTGGGACAGAAGAAAAAGCGCGGCAGTCAGAAACGACCAACAACAACAACAGCGGCCGTCCCAAGAAGAGCCGTGACGATTGAGTTGGGAATGTCGCTTTTAAAGTCGTTCCGTTGAGTTTTGCACTTAGACGCTCATTGCTATGCTTGTTGGTAGTTGTTGATGCTATTCGTGTGACGTTCCTGACGCTTGCTTGCTCGAGACATTCATTCAGGGGGCAAGTTCACTCAATCGGGGGAACTTTCATTTGTTGGGAGGGGAAGTTTCGTTTATTGGGATGAGTAGTTTTGAACGCGGGGCAGAAAAGCATTTCTTGGAGGGGTACTTGAAATTATTTGGAGAGGTACATAGTTTTATTTATTCGGAGGGGTAGTTTCATTTGTTTAGGGGGTAGGTGCAATTAGGGGGTAAATAGTTTTATTCAGGGGTAGTGACATTGCATTCGGCGGAGTAGCTTGCATTTGTTCAGGGGGTAGAAAATATTTTAGCGGTTTTTTTTTATTTGATGAGGGATAAAAATTGTCCTGCTGCAGGAGAAAAAAATTACATTTTGAACTCCAAAGAGGTAACATTTGTGATATATTTGGATTTATCATTTCGGGCCCAACGCCCAACGGGGCATTGGCCGCCACACACACACACACATGCGAAAAGTTTTTGATTTTGTGCTCAGAAGTGACAAAAAGACATTTGAAGTCTTTTGCGTTTGAAGGTCTCAATAAAAAAAAAGCATTTGAAGGCTACACATTTTTGGTGGTCGGGAGGGGAGAGTCTCCCCTGCCACAGCCGCTGACCCAACCTAGTGGACCGGACCCAACCTGACCCCTCTCCCCCCCCCCATCAATATGAGCATGAACACCTGAAGCTATGTTGCTGCATGTGCCATACAATGGGCCAAATTGAATTTTATGCCAAAATTGGGCGCGCATGTAGGTATGTGTTACATTCACTTGCAATTTTGAAGCTTTCACTTAGGGCTAGAAGCTGTTTCCTCTTTGCCTGTTTTAGGGTGAACCGTTTCCTCAGTCGAGAGCTGTCATGGTCTTGTGGGAGAAAAAAATTCTATGTCTGGGAGCAAAATCTCTTGGAAAACACATGCTTAAAAGGGGAGTGGTCAAGAGAATCGTAATCGAGAAAAGTGCACCATTAGAAATAGTGGTGGCAGTAGAGCCCACAATGGTCAGTACCCACCGTCGTAGTCGCAGCGTTGGACTGTAAACGGCGTCTGACATAGAAAATTCACTGTAACGCGGTTACCGTACATTAGCGTACATTGCGTACTTCTACCGTTCGCAACGCGCAAACGCAAACAAAGCAAGCAACGCAAAACCGCTTGTGTTTGAAAAAGTTGAAATTCTATTCGTTTCCAAGCGAACGCGAAAGATGCGACTATTGGTGCAAAATTTTGAATTTTAATCCGGATTTCATTTGGGAATTAAAGACGGAAAAATTTCGGATCTGCGAGCTTCACTTTGCGGAAAGTGACAGGGGGCCTTGTTCGAGTTTGGCTGCAGTGCCAATTTCTCCAATTCCCGAGGAAGGCGCACTGCCTGTGCCTAGTGCTGCGTCTCGGCAGTCAACAAGTGGTTCCTCGTCGGCGCTGCAGTCACAAGGCTTGAGCGGATCGTCGCAGTCTTACATTCCCTCTGGCTCTGGGGGCAAGTCAGTCGTCGTCAGGGGGCGAGCAGGCGTCTGCACCGCTGAGCGATGCTCGCCTCATCGTCGACGTTGACCAACTGCTGATGCTGTTTAGGTTTGCCTTTTGTTTGATTAGGAGTGAATCTGGCCTGGCCCAGCCCACCCGGCTTTTGCCGTAACAAAGAAACATATTTGGCCTGGCTTGCAAAATAAAGTTAAACTAAAAAATAAAAAAAGAACGAATTTAATTGACCTATGTAGGAGCCATTATTGGTGCCAAATTCCTGTAACCAAAATCAAAACATAAACAACCGCTGCAATTGTGGTGAGTACTACATAGGCACATATTTGTGTGCATAGGGTGTTGTTAATTTGTTTGCAGATGCGATATTTGTCTGCACTGATATTCGATTGCGATTGAGTGATTGATGTAATTGAGATCGCGACTGAGTGTGCGCGCCTAGCTGGCGCCGGCCGCCGGATGTACACCTATAGGTGCATGACTCATGCTTTGCGCCTAGCGGTTCTGTAAGCTTCACTTGCGATCATGTCCTGCACTGGCTACGATGTCTAGCTCTCGATAAACAATTGCGCAGCGACACTCCTAGTATGCACATAGTAGAGTAGTGAGTACATTTCGGGGACCTTTAAGCGCAATTTTAAAATTACTCGGACAAAATTTAGCAGTACCGCAATGCGTTAGGCGTCTCTGCTGAGTGTCCTAGACCTACCGGTAATCCGCGAAAAAAATTCTATGTTTTAGCGTCGCGTTTGGGTGGTGGGGGCGGCTCGCCCGCTGGGCGGTCTCCCGGACGACGCGCCGTGAAAGGACGAGTTGTTCGACAACGGCGGTGCGAAAGTTGCGCCTGGGCGCCGCTTCTTCGTCTTCCGTCCCTCGACCGCCGCCGCGAGCCGTCGATGCGTGGCAGCGGCGAACCGGTCATCTGGCGAGCGTTTGCTATTCCATCTTAAGTTTCCTCTCGTCCGCCTTTCTTTTGTACTGTCCACTCCTCGTCGCCGGACGCCCCTCCCTCCCCCCCCCGTTGATTCTCGGGGCTGGAGGGAGTGTCTGGTGAAGGGGCGGACTGGTCTAGTGTTTTCTCTCGGTCGCTTTCGATTCACCATTCGGTTCCAAATCGCCGCCGACGTCTTGCACTTGACGGAACTGCGCCTGCCCACGACGTGCGTCGCCACCAGGCTCGCGCACACGCCTCTCCAAGCGTCTCCGATCCTGGGAGGGGACCTTCTCACGTCGCTGGGCCGGAATCTGGAACGGTTGGAAGTCGGCGACTTTCGGTGCAGCGCTGGAGAATGCCATCTCCGCCTGTCGAGTCTCTGACAACTGGCCGTTCAGTGCCTCACGTTCGCCTACACGGACGGCTTTTGCTCCCAAGAGCTGGCGCCAACGGATTTGCCCACCGAACTGGACCGACTTCTCGTTTACGACTCGAGCGACGACTCCAACTGGTCCATGCCGAGCGCCATTCGCGGCGGCATCAGGATGAGCAGAATTGCCGCCGAAAAATTCGAAACAGAATTTTTTGACGGTTGGATAAATTCCTAAATCGATGCGTGTTCGCGTGCGTGCAAGTGTCCGAGCGTGTCCCCGTGCGTATGTCCGTGCAAGTGTGCGAGCGTGTTCACGTGCCTGTCTGCGAGTGTGCGAGCGTGTCCACGTGCGCGTGTGACAATTTTTCTTCCTCTCTTGGCTACTTTTGCCCGTCGTCAACTTCTTTACCAAAACTTGGAACTTGAACAATTTAGCTGATCTTTATCAAATCTTTGCTCTTACAAAAAAAATGATTATTCAAAATTGACTCAACAAGTACGGCTTATGTTTCGTCAGGCCGGAACTCACGTCGTTCCTCACGTTCCACACCTTTCCCTGGCCTAGCACGTCGGGACCGAGGCGGCCACGCCTGGGCATCGAAGAAACGAAGATCGTTGGGCGACGACCTGCCCCACGTGGCGTGCATGGCCTGCACGTGTGCCGCGCAGCCACACATAAAGGTCCTCGCATACAAGCCAGCGGCCTGGTTGTCTCAGACTCCACTTGGCCAGAGGCGCCTGCGACCTCAGTCCCCACCCGGGGGGGGGGGGGCACTCCGCCGTTTTTCGTGTTCAGTTTTTGCGCACTCGCCGCCACTCGCCAACGCGCCGGCGGATTTGCATCAAAATTGGTGGCTAAGTAGGAAATTTCACGGGCTACAAGATGGCGTTAACAGTTTTTAGCCGCTTTTGGAATTTTCTCGAGAACAGTCGGATTCTTCTGTCGAGGTGCAAAAAACGCGCTTTACCGTAAATTTATGGCCAGCATAAAAGTTTTTATTAAAGGCCAAATTTAAAAATCTAAAAGACTGGAATTACGGGTATTGCCCTGAAGTTAATTTCATCCCATTATAGCTCCGCTCCATCTCTCACCCCCATGGCGGGCTAGGCCCAAAACTGAAAATCCACTTTTTGCGCCATTTAGTACCAAAACTTTAGACGTCCATTTCTAAACAAAAAAATTGTTCGAATTAAGTCAAATATGGGTTACGTATAACCGCCTCGACGTCCTCTTTCGAATGCCGTATGCGCGCCGCGCTCCGACCTACGGTTCGGCCACACGATGCCAATAAGCGATCGCGGCTGCCAAAATCGGTCAAAAATTCAAATTTTGTGAGTTCAGGTTCTCAGCGCTGGGGAGGAAATTCGCAAATCCGCTCAACAAAAAGTTGTCTACCTACCTCGACTACGAACCACGGAAATCTCATCGCTGGGCGATAAGCATGCAGACTTGGCTAGTCCAAAAGGTGTGTTTTTGTCCATTTTCCATTGTAATTGCAATCTTTTAAGTCTATTTTCTCACGCGTTTGTTAATTATATCCAAAACGTTTGTGCAATTTAGATTTGCCTCATCATGCTGAACAACCGGACGTGCGATTCGACCAGGTTTGCAAACTTTTTATTTTTTATAGTTATTCCAACTTCCAGAATTGGGGTGCTCAAAACTCAAGAAAATAAAAAGTTCGCAAACCTGGTCGGCATTGGCTTGGCAAACGCTTGGCATAAATTTACTGTAAAGCGCGTTTTTTACACCGCGACAGAAGAATGCGACTGTTCTCGCGAAAATTCCAAAAGCGGCTAGAAACTGTTAACGCCATCTTGTAGCCCATGAAATTTCCTACTTAGCCACCAATTTTGATGCAAATCCGCCGACGCGTTGGCGAGTGGCGGCGAGTGCGCAAAAACTGAACACGCGCGCCCATTATAAAAGCGCCGAGTGGCACCCCCCCCCCCCCCTGGTCCCCAGCTTGGCGGTTTCTGTCGGTCTCTCAGAGGCGGTCACGTCGAGCGAACGGGCCCGTACGCCTTCCGTATGGTGGCCTGCGACACCGGGCGGGATCCCAAAACCACCAAACGACTCTTCTTCCGCTTGCCCCGTGTTCTAGGATCGAGTGTCGTCAGTCTGCTCCATGTCCTCAGTTTTGACAGCGTAGAAGCAAGACCAGTGTGTTCGCGCACTACTTGTATAGGTCGTTCGCGGCCGCGTCGAGTTCTTCGCGCATTGCGCTCGCTCGCTCGAGCGCCGCTGCCCGCGCACGAAACGATCAGCGCTCCTTTCCCACCACGACAAACCGATGCGCCGAACAAAAGCAGCCGCAACAACAAAGGCATCAAAGAGCGGCAAAGCCGCCCCATTTGCAGCTCCGATCAGCAAACCAAATAAATGCCCCACTCCCGGACAAATTTCTCGATCCTATCGATCTTGAAGGCGCCCTCCGTTTGTTGAGAAGCACCTACTAGGTACAATGTACCTAGATGGCACTCTCGTATAAACCATACATATCCTGGCTAAGCCGCTCTCGTCTATGCACAGCAAGGCATTTATTCACAGATGCGATATTTGTCTTCACCGCGATATTCGCCTGAGAATTTCATGCAGTGCACTGTATACACGATTGCACTAGGTTGGAGGCGACGTATGGCTTAAGCGTGCTTGTAGCTGAGCCCCGAACATCGCAGTAACATCGTAAGCATATGCAACTCACTGCAGGGAGGCCAGCGAGCGAGCGTCCCTCCCTCCTCTTTGCTCCAAAGAAGATCCGTAAAACGAAGAAATATTTGGTGAAGTCAAATGCTTTTGAAAATGCTACAATTTGCACTGCGAATGCGTGCGAGTTACCGGTACACGTCGAAGCTACATTAGAAACTGCACATCGACCTTGAATTGAATTGAGAGAATTGCACTCGCTTTCTACGTTTCTTTCGCGACAACAATCTCTCGATTACTGGCGATTACCCGGTGATGAATTCAACAATACATACGTGCATGTGCTCAAAGCTGACATCTGGCAATTCAGAGATGACAGGTCCGACTACGACTCGCCATTGGCATTACACTGTCGAAATGCTCAGGGTAAAGCACTGTAGCGATTTGAACTGTTTCTCCAGCTACTAGTGTTTAGCCATGTCCACGTCCAAGTAAACAACGACACATACGGTTTCTTCGGGATTCATGTGTGCTTCCCCGTACTGCACTTTACCTATAGCCATTTAAAAGCCTCTATTGTGGTAGGTGCATGCAGTGCTGCCAACCGGGAAAAGGGCGAGTTGCGTGGCGCACGCTACAACAGGAACACACACACACACACACACACACACACACACACACACACACACACACACACACACACACACACACACACACACACACACACACACACACACACACACACACACACACACACACTCACAAAGACTGCAACGCACGAAAACGAGACGCACGAAATCACCTAACCGCAGTCATCATCAACTTCTTCTACATCCCCCCAACGCACACGCATGCTGCAGTAGTATGTACAGTTATCTCGACCCCCTCCCGCTTCCAGAGTCTCAAGATGAAGCCTCGAGGCTTCTGAAAGCAGAGGGGAAGGGTATTAATTCAATTGAAGCAAACGTCCAGCTTCAGCCTGTCTGGAAGCAGAAGCGCCAGCTGCTGTGCTTGCAGAGGGCTGCGAAGATAGACCGCCGGCGGGCAGCGGCTCCCAGTGGATCGCCCTCCATCATGCGACAGCCTATGCGGTGGCTCAGCTGCTGTGGGGCAGCAGCCGTTGCCGCGCAGCACAATCCGGCCGATGGGCGGGCAGGTTGACGTCGACGCCTTGCTCGGGCGTCAATACGACACAATACTTTACTGTACCGAAGGCGGTTTCTGACTTTGGAAATTTTCTCCCGATACACGTACACTTCGGTCGGTGGGGAGGACACATCTCTATATACATATGTGATCTCTGCTTGTCCGCTTGGGGCCGCGGGTGTTCAGTTTGGTCTTTCAGTGGCGGCGCCAGTTCCGCCGCCTGCTTGCTCAGCGCCTTTGCTTGGCCGTATTGCTACGGCTCGCGGCGACTGGACTGGATCAAAAGACGCCCCTGCAGTCTGGTCAGCGGTATGTAGCTTGTTCTTGCGGGGCTTGACGGCGAGAAGCAACGCTTGACTGTTGGAAGTCGGACGGCGGGGATCCGGCATCCTTGAGAAAGTTTAGCACTGCTGGAGTCCGGTGTTGGAGAGAAGGTGGTCGGTCAGAGTACGGCCTGTATGTACATATGTCGTCACATCTTGCCCACACGGGACGACAGCAGCGTCGGTGCCGTCTGGGGGTAGCGATGTCACTAAAAAAGTCTGCAGACGTATTTTTTTTTAATTTTAATTATTAAAAAAGTCGAAAACGCTTTTTTTTAATTTTTAAATAAGTCAAATTACTTTTTTTTATTTAATTTTAATTTTTTAAAAGAATGCTGAGACTTATTTAAATAACTTAAATAAATTAAATGTTTTTTTTTTAACTGCGTGTAATTTGAAGTTAAATTTAGCTCTAGCAGCCATAGCACCGAACCATTTTGATGATTAAGTGTGTACAACGTACCTACATTGTAAGTTGCATTGGGCAACTATTGGGTCTGGAATAAAATCGATGTGACTGCAATATTTTAAAAACAATGTCTATCTATAGTGAGCGTGTACGTGTACTGTGTGCGAGCCTATTGTGTATGTTGCTGCAGTTAGCGATGTCACCAAAAATAAAAATTTAATTGATTAAATAATTTAAAATAGTATTTTAAGTACATTAAGAAACAAAAATTGTTAAAAAATAATTCTGTCCTGCAGATTTTTTTAATTAAAGATTAAATAAATAATTATTTGGAATTTTTAAAAGTTAAAAATTAAATAAATATTTCTTTGCAATATGTTTTAACAATTTTTTAATTACACGCTTCTTTACACGCTTACACGTTTAATAGACTTTTCAAGTAGTTCATGGCAAGTTTGTCTTTTCCCATTGACTATTGGTGTTCATTTTGTCTACCTCTACCACCATATCATCATTTGCATTTTGTTGCCATCAAATTTATTGTCTCTCCTTTCAGTCCTGTTACACTCAGTGGAGGGTGTGTTCATTTGTAATCATTCCGGTTTTAGAATGGACTCATCCATTGCAAACATTGGAATGGAGGGAAGTGGTGTTTTCAGCACATGACGTATGATCCTATACATTGAAATTAATCGAGTATAATTAAGTAATATGTGTGCACGGTAAGTGTGAGTGAGTGTGTGAGAGTGTGCGCAACATTGTGCGCCTAAGTAGCCACAAAAACCCTCCATCATCGTATCGTATGTCCCCCACCCCACACTCAGCCCCGTCTTGCAGCCCAATTGACAAATTGGTAAATTCCAAGTTCGCTCATTGAGGCGTGACATGAACAGTGCATTGCCATGCGCGCACCGCATCAGATACTTCTCTTAGGTTCATGGGTAGGAGTCCACTTCATATGAAGACTTGCTTGCACTTGAAGAAGGTGTACTGGGGTCCTTCACCTTACAGTAGATGACCTCACAGGAGCCCCAAGGTAATGGGCATGGATTTGTTGTGTTCTTGCATGCATGCATGCTACCACAGAAGTATGTACATGCATCCCAAATGCACACTCTAAAAGTACCCAGTTAAAAAATTAGTTAATTAAATAATTCTTTAGAGTTGTTTAACTTTTAAAAATTAAATAAAAAATTATTTCGAATATTTTAATAATTCAAAATTAAATAAAATATTATGTGGAATTTTTTAATAGTTAAAAATTAAAAAAATAATTCATTAGCAATTTCTGGTGACATCGCTAGCTGCAGTTAGGACCATGGTTAAAGAAAGGAACAAAGAACTGTTAGACTGTCCATTGTCACAGATGAGAGATACAAATCATTCAATTTCATGTAGTCTATTTGGCAATGATGGGCTTGACAGACATGTGTCTATGCAGTGTAGAGTTATTGCTTACAAATTGCATCTGCATTTATACAAATCTGAGGAAAACTACAAGAACTATGGATAAATCCTCCAAAAACAACAACAAAAACCAAATATCTTCATTTCAAAAAAGTACTTTTTAAATGCGTAGTTAAAAAACTGTAAAGAAAGTTTTTGACTGACTTTTTTTTTAATTTTTTAAAAAAAGTCAATCGACTTTTCTATTTGATTTTTAATTAAAGCCACTGGCTGACGCGTAAGCCATACATCATTCTATGACTTCGTTGCACTGAATGTACAATGTACCTTGAACGTCCAACGTCCTTGAACTTGTCTTGAAGGAAATGTGGACGACTTTTCTCAGCTGGTATTGTGCGTGATTCTCGTTGTTCAAGATCTGACTCGTTATCGACTGCTGCTTCCTTCCTGAATATAGAAAAAAAAATAGGTAGTCCCCTTTGCCATAGCACAGTTTTGCACGCACCTCCATGCACGGCCTTGGCGTGGAAAATATTGTCTGCCTTAAACGCGAACTCAAAACCGCACTCAGGCTCCACAACCTTGCAGCGCTTCAAGGGCATGCCAAAGTGCCTGGTGATAACGGTGACAAAGGAGCTTTAGCATCACGTGCCCCGTATTCGGCTCAAAACTGTCATCATGAACAACCATTGAACAAAATAGAGCAAAAATCTAAAGATTGCGAGCCGCTCGAGCCACGCACTAAGGCGTAGCTCGGGCAGGATGGCGAGGACGCGCACTCCGCTAGACTGACGCGTCCGCCAACTGTGCGCGGACCAATCATGAAGCTGCATTGCATAAACGCCGCAAGCCGCCGCCATCCACCAGCACACGGCTCTATAGGACGGGATTGGGGGGGGGGGACGCGATGGCATGGCAAGGTGCGCGTCTCCGCCGCGCGGCCCTCCCACCGCTTCAGTGTGCGGCTCGAGCGGCTCGCAATTTCGAGCCGGCACCCAGTGTCATTTGACTTCAACGAACACCTGTATACCCACACTGTATGTTGACGATATTATACTCATCGCTGCGAAGTCAGACAGGACGCTGAGCAACCTCAAATGGACAAGTTCCGTTCCAATTGAAGGATATGGACCGCTTGCATTACTTTCTGAGAATCAAAGTGACACGGAGCAAAGATGGATGAATCTGGCTAGGCCAGCAGCAGTATGTCGACAGCCTGATGACCAAGTTCGTTCGACCAAAAAGTCTTGGACACAGCCTCACGGCGCTGAAAACGCAACTGAAACCGTCTGGCAGGCGAAATGCGTGAGATCGCGCGGCGATTCCGCCAGAGTACCGTACCGTACCGTGACCTGCACATGAGATGCAAGGCTCGAGTGGCGGTGTTAGACAGTGAGGAATTCCTTTCGAATGCCGTCTATCATGGCAAGCTGACACCGGGTTTCTTGGACGGTCAAGGCATCAGACGAATGCTGCACGACAACCTTGGCAGCCGATTCAAGGGCCTTATTTACCCTGAGCTGCTGTACCAGTTGGGTTTTGAGCTACCTATGTACGTCTCTGCTCCCCCTGTCGGCGACGACATGCTTATTCAAAATAAAAAAATTGGTGCACGTAGGGACGTTCGACAAGAATATGTCCACGCACCTACTCAGTAGCTCGAGTGCCAAAGCAGATGTACCTCGCATTTTAAGCGACGACAATCTTCGTCCAACGCTCCAATTCGGCATACTAGAGGCGCGCGCGGCCTTCGGCCGCCGTGTGTACATTAAGGCACGAAGCAATTGATTTTGCATATGACGTCGACGTGATCATAATGCGCAAGGATATGCGTACAAGGTAGTTTTGTCTTTTGCTTGTGTGGGCGAGTGTTCCTTAGGACAGTTGTCAACATTGAGGGATCCAAACTCCATGCTCTCCCTTTGTCCATGGGGGCATGCACCCCGTTGACAGAAAGTGGCCCAGATTCTGAGTTCCTCTTTTTATCGTGAGGGGATGCACCCCATTGACAGAAACTGGCCCAAATTCTGTGCTCCTCTGTTGATCGTGAAGGCGTGCACCAAGTTGACAGAAACTGGCATAAATTCTGTGCTCCTCTGTGCGTGCGTGTGTGCGTGCGTGCGTGCATGAGTGCTTGAGTGTGTACGTACGTACGTACGTGCGTGCGTGCGTGCGTGTGTGCGTGCGGGCGGGCGTGTACGTACGTACGTACGTGCGTGCGTGCGTGCACGTCCGTGGACTCCCGTGCATGCGTGCGTGCACGTGCGTGCATGTGTGCACGTCCGTGCATGCGTGCACGTGCGTGCATGCGTGCAGATGCGTGCACTCCCGTGCGTGCGTGCGTGCGTGCGTGCATGCGTGCACGTGCGTGCGCGCGTGCGTGCGTGCATGCGTGCGTGCATGCGTGCGTGCATGCGTGTGCTTGCACGTGCGTGTACTCCCGTGCGTGCGTGCGTGCGTGCCTGCGCGCGCGCGTGCGTGCTTGCGTGCGTGCGTGCGTGAACGCATTCTGAAAGGTGTGCGTGCGTGTGCGTGCGTGCGAGCGTGCGTGCACGTGCGTGCGAGCGTGCGTGCACGTGCGTGCGAGCGTGCGTGCACGTGCGTGCGTGCGTGCGTGCGTGCGTGCGTGCGTGCGCGTGCGTGCGTGCAGTGTGTGCTCGCACGTGCGTGTACTCCTGTGCGTGCGTGCGTGCGTGCGTGCGTGCGTGCGTGCGTGCGTGCGTGCGTGCGTGCGTGCGTGCGTGCGTGCGTGTGTGCGTGCGTGCAGCGTGTGCTCGCACGTGCGTGTACTCCTGTGCGTGCGTGCGTGCGTGCGTGCGTACGTGCGTGCACGTGCCTGCACGCGTTCTGGAAGTTTTCCAATTAGGCAAGCTACAATGTACAGTACAATGTACAATGTACCACAACTACAGTACGCATTTGCATAATCGTGCATACGCACGTGCAAACGACGTGCGATGTCGAGGCGAGTCATTTGATATGCAATTCATCCATGTGCAATTTGTTTGGTAGTGTTAATGCGCCACAACTACGGTATGAATTTGCATATCAAAAATCGACCTTGCCCATGACCATCTCGGGGTCGCGAGGATTCGATCGAGCCATGTGCGTGCACGTACGTCAAGCGGTTCGCGAGTTTACTCGAAGCAAACCTACACACAAATATACCCGTGCACGCGGCGCATTTGTAAGTAGACTAGAGGCGCGCGCGGCCTTTGGCCGCCATGTGTATGTTAAGAAATAAAGCAACTGATTTTGCATATGATGGTCGACATGATCATGCTGTGCAAGCAGGTGCGCGATGGGCGTTCACCCTGTTGACTGTTGGTGGCGCCAAACTTCACGCCTGCTCTGTTGATCGCGATGGGCATTCATTCTGTTGACTGTTGCTTGCACCAAATTCACTGCTGCTCTGTTGATCGCGATGGGCATTCACCCCGTTGACAGTTGGTGGCACCAAATTCACTGCTGCTCTGTTAGGTTGTTCTGCGAATGCTCTGCGAATGTTCCTTAGGACAGTTGTCAGCATTGAGGGACCCAAACTCCATGCTATCCCTTTGTCCATGGGGGGCGTGCACCCTGTTGACAGAAACTGGCCCAAATTCTGAGTTCCTCTTTTATCGTGAGGGCGTGCACCCCATTGACAGAAACCCTCCCATCTTCTGAGTTCCTCTTTTTATCGTGAGGGCGTGCGCCCCATTGACAGAAACTGGCCCAAATATTCTGAGTTCCTCTTTTTATCGTGTGGGCGTGCACCCCATTGACAGAAACCGTCCCAAATGCTGTGCTCCTTTGTGCGTGCGTGCGTGCGTGCGTGCGTGCGTGCGTGCGTGCGTGCGTGCGTGCGTGCGTGCGTGCGTGTGTGTGTGTGTTATGTGCGTGCGTGCGTCCTTGCGTGCGCGCGTGCGTGCGCGCGTGCGTGCGCGCGTGCGTGCGTGCTTGGCGTGGGTGCATGCGTGCTTGGCGTGCGTGCGTGCACGTGCGCACTCCAGTGTGTGCGTGCGTGTGTGCACGTGCGTGCATGCGTGCCTGCACGCGTCTGTGTGCGTGCATACGTGCATGCGTGCACGTGCGTGCACGTGCGTGCATACGTGCGTGCACTCCCGTGCATGCGTGCGTGCGTGCGTGCGCGCGTGGATGTACGTGCATGCGTGCGCGCACTCCCATGAGCGCGTGCGTGCGTGCACTCGCATGCGTGCGTGCGTGCGTGCATGCACTCCCGTGCGTGTGTGCGTGCATGCACTCCCATGCGAGCGTGCGTGCGTGCACTCCCGTGTGTGCGTGCGTGTGTGCACGTGCATGCATGCCTGCACGCGGCTGTGTGCGTGCATACGTGCATGTGTGCATACGTGCGTGCATGCGTGCACGTGCGTGCATACGCGTGCACTCCCATGCATGCATACGCGCGTGCGAGCGTGCGTGTGTGCGTGCGTGCGTGCTTGCGCGTGCGTGCGAGCGTGCGTGCGCGTGTGTGCGTGCGTGCGTGCCTGCACGCGTTCTGGAAGTTCACAATTAGGCACACTACAATGTACCGTATAATGTACAATGTACCACAACTACAATATGCATTTGCATAATCGTGCATAAGCACGTGCAAACGACTCGCGATGTCGAGGCGAGTCATTTGATACGCAATTCATCCATGTGCAATTTGGTTGGTAGTGTTAATCTGTGCTGCAACATTTGAAAATGCGCCGTACTACGGTATGAATTTGCATATCAAAAATCGACCTTGCCCATGACCATCTCGGGGTCGCGAGGATTCGATCGAGCCATGTGCGTGCACGTACGTCAAGCGGTTCGCGAGTTTACTCGAAGCAAACCTACACACAAATATACCCGTGCACGCGGCGCATTTGTAAGTAGACTAGAGGCGCGCGCGGCCTTTGGCTGCCATGTGTATGTTAAGAAATAAAGCAACTGATTTTGCATATGATGGTCGACATGATCATGCTGTGCAAGCAGGTGCGCGATGGGCGTTCACCCTGTTGACTGTTGGTGGCGCCAAACTTCACGCCTGCTCTGTTGATCGCGATGGGCATTCATTCTGTTGACTGTTGCTTGCACCAAATTCACTGCTGCTCTGTTGATCGCGATGGGCATTCACCCCGTTGACAGTTGGTGGCACCAAATTCACTGCTGCTCTGTTAGGTTGTTCTGCGAATGCTCTGCGAATGTTCCTTAGGACAGTTGTCAGCATTGAGGGACCCAAACTCCATGCTATCCCTTTGTCCATGGGGGCGTGCACCCTGTTGACAGAAACTGGCCCAAATTCTGAGTTCCTCTTTTATCGTGAGGGCGTGCACCCCATTGACAGAAACTGGCCCATCTTCTGAGTTCCTCTTTTTATCGTGAGGGCGTGCGCCCCATTGACAGAAACTGGCCCAAATATTCTGAGTTCCTCTTTTTATCGTGTGGGCGTGCACCCCATTGACAGAAACCGGCCCAAATGCTGTGCTCCTTTGTGCGTGCGTGCGTGCGTGCGTGCGTGCGTGCGTGCGTGCGTGCGTGCGTGCGTGCGTGCGTGCGTGCGTGTGTGTGTGTGTGTTCTGTGCGTGCGTGCGTCCGTGCGTGCGCGCGTGCGTGCGCGCGTGCGTGCGCGCGTGCGTGCGCGTGTGCGTGCGCGCGTGCGTGCGTGCTTGGCGTGGGTGCATGCGTGCTTGGCGTGCGTGCGTGCACGTGCGCACTCCAGTGTGTGCGTGCGTGTGTGCACGTGCGTGCATGCGTGCCTGCACGCGTCTGTGTGCGTGCATACGTGCATGCGTGCACGTGCGTGCACGTGCGTGCATACGTGCATGTGCGTGCACTCCCGTGCATGCGTGCGTGCGTGCGTGCGCGCGTGGATGTACGTGCATGCGTGCGCGCACTCCCATGAGCGCGTGCGTGCGTGCACTCGCATGCGTGCGTGCGTGCGTGCACTCCCGTGCGTGTGTGCGTGCATGCACTCCCATGCGTGCGTGCGTGCGTGCACTCCCGTGTGTGCGTGCGTGTGTGCACGTGCATGCATGCCTGCACGCGGCTGTGTGCGTGCATACGTGCATGTGTGCATACGTGCGTGCATGCGTGCACGTGCGTGCATACGTGCACGTGCGTGCACTCCCATGCATGCATACGCGCGTGCGAGCGTGCGTGTGTGCGTGCGTGCGTGCTTGCGCGTGCGTGCGAGCGTGCGTGCGCGTGTGTGCGTGCGTGCGTGCCTGCACGCGTTCTGGAAGTTCACAATTAGGCACACTACAATGTACCGTATAATGTACAATGTACCACAACTACAGTATGCATTTGCATAATCGTGCATAAGCACGTGCAAACGACTCGCGATGTCGAGGCGAGTCATTTGATACGCAATTCATCCATGTGCAATTTGGTTGGTAGTGTTAATCTGGGCTGCAACATTTGAAAATGCGCCGTACTACGGTATGAATTTGCATATCAAAAATCGACCTTGCCCATGACCATCTCGGGGTCGCGAGGATTCGATCGAGCCATCGCGCGTGCACGTACGTCAAGCGGTTCGCGAGTTTACTCAAAACAAACAAACAAACAAACAAACAAACAAGACCGTGCACGCGGCGCATTTGTAAGTAGATTTCGTCGTTTGTCTTTGTTTTTTCGTCTTTTGATAAACCATCCAGTCAAAAGCAAACTTATCAGTATAATAGATGCCACAGAGATTTAAATTTTGAAGATTTAAACTTTGCCTTGCCTTTTTTATTCGTGCAGAGATACAAGGTAGGTGCAGAGCCACGCACATACCAGACCTGGCTTAGGCTTAGGCTTAGGATTGCGATTGAGCTGCCCGTACCCGCCGCAGCGGGCAGCGTATGGCCTAGTGGTAAAGAACCTGCCTCTTGGGCGCGAGGTCGTGGGTTCGGTTCTTGATGGACCCACTAGATCGAGGTCTTCCCTTTCTGTGGATTTTCTCGTGCCATCGCTGCCCTAGATTATAGATGGCGTTCTTCCGAAGGTCTTTGGCTGATTGCCGGCTCTGGACAGGAGGGCGTCATGGATATGGGTGTGCTACATGGGCCATTGACGGCCTCCTATCGCTGCCCCTAATCCAACAACAACAACAACCCGCCGCAGCAGACTGTGTGTGCTTCATCTTTTAAACGCTAGAGGGGTGGGGGGTGTAGGGTAGAGTTGGGCGCGTATTTTTTCAAAAAAAAAATACACGTACCGGTATTTTTTTGAAAAAAAAAATCTGTATCTTACGTATTTTAAAAAGTACGGTCGTAGTCGTAAATCGGAATCGTAAGCCCGTATTTTTTGGGTCAACCTGAAACATATAATAAAACATTTGTTGTTATTGATCTATGTATCCTACATTGAAGAGCATATACCGTAAATCCTCCAATACAACCCCCCCCCCTCCAATAGTGCCTCCGGGTACGGCAAGGTTGAAATAATAGAGCCCCCCCCCCCCCCTCCAATAGTGCCCCCGGGGGTAAGGGGTATGTTGTGCCATGTGCCTTTTATGGGCAAAAATATAGTGGTAGGTACATTTATATCGTGTATACACACTATTACTAACCAATAATAGTACGTTTCAGCAAATATTAGCGGTAAATCAACCATTAAATGTGGCAAAAGTGATCAAAATCACCGAAAAATCGGCAATTTTGACAGCGAAACTAGCATTACCATTCAAAATTTTTAGGTTGAAATAATAGAAGCCCCCCCTCCAATAGTGCCCCCTCCAATAGTACCCCCGGGTAAGGAGAGGTTGAAAAAATAGTGCCCCGGGGGCACTATTGGAGGATTTACGGTATATGACTTGCGGGTGGGTAGACTTACCACAAGACGATTTGCTTTACATCATTCATTTGCTTTACATCAGCACCACTCACCCACACACACAGACACACACACACACCCCTACACGTCCACTTGAGTGCTTGCGCAATTTTACAGCGTTCGACCTACACTTTATGTGCCGATTTCTAAGCGGTGGATACTTTGCTGATGGCTTGCTTTGATGTATGGTACATGTGCATACATACATAAAAATTACAAAAGGTACGTATTAAAAAAAAAACACCGCATTTTTCTAAAAAAATACGTCTGTTCAAAGTCAAAAACGTATTTTCCCAACTCTAGTATAGGGAAGCTTGAAATCGCTCGCAGACATCGCGCTCAAATGTTCTTCAAAGAGTCGCAACACAAGCGCGCCCTTTGCATGATCTAGTCAAGCCATATGTTGTTCCGCGCTCGCCGGACTTCCGCATATCGGTACAGCTCCGCAAAAGCTCGTTGCTGTAAGTTAAGCGAGCGCGACTCACAATACAGGTCGCATATCAATGTCTTTTCCAGCAGATTCACCGAAAACCGACGTAAAGTTTGCGTACCGTACCTATATATATGTTGCAACCTGTTGTGTTCTCGTCTGGGTGTGCGATAGGGCTTCCTGTACACGGACGTTTATTCTCTGACGGAGTCACGAAGCGCACCCAAGACTGCCCTCCTCGCGATAGGATGGCCGCGCCGACAGAGGAATGCGGCTCATCCATCAAGCGGCGGCATTACGTCGTCCGACTCGGCGTCGTCGTGTCCTCTTCATTCGAATCGTCGTCTTCCATGTGCAGCTGGCCGGGAAACCAACTGGCGTCTTCGTCCGCATCCGCGCTCTCGGTCGGGCGGCGTCGCTAAATGGACAACTGTGTGCAACACTCTGCGAACTCGATGGGCGGTGCCCGCGCGCGCCTGTCGAACTGGCGCATAAGACGTTCCGTTTCCTCAGTGTCGGTCATGACGCTGGTTACGTCACGCATGTCACGAACGGCCACTGGCCAGTGCAGTGTAGGCGTTCGCCTTCGGAGGGAGCTTGTAGCGAGGCTCACAGGCCAGCGATCAGTTCTGGGTGAGCGACGTTGCTGGATCCGATGGACTCCATGACAAGGACCATGTCGCTGGCGATGGCTCCAGTTCCATTTCACCCGTTCCAGTTCATGCATGGCGTCGACAATTTGGCGTCGCTTAGGCTTGTTGTTTGTGTGCCCGACCCCAACAGCTATCTTCTTCCCTTTTTTTGCACAACAACAATTCGTCCCAACTCAAGGGGGGGTGCCACTCCGCGCTTTTATAATGGGCGCGCGCGAAAAGTTTTTGCGCACTCGCCGCCGCTCGCCAACGCGCCGGCGGATTTGCATCAAAATTGGTGGCTAAGTAGGAAATTTCACGGGCTACAAGATGGCGTCAACAGTTTTTAGCCGCTTTTGGAATTTTCTCGAGAACAGTCGGATTCTTCTGTCGAGGTGCAAAAAACGCGCTTTACCGTAAATTTATGGCCAGCATAAAAGTTTTTATTAAAGGCGAAATTTAAAAATCTAAAAGACTGGGATTACGGGTATTGCCCTGAAGTTAATTTCATCCCATTATAGCTCCGCTCCATCTCTCACCCCATGGCGGGCCAGGCCCAAAACTGAAAATCCACTTTTCGCGCCATTTGGTACCAAAACTTTAGACGTCCATTTCTAAACCAAAAATGGACGGAAGTAAGTCAAATATGGGTTACGTATACCCGACGCGACGTCCTCTTTCAAATGCCACATAGCGCGCCGCGCTCCGACCTACGGTTCGGCCGCACGGCGCTGATAAGCGATCTCGGGTGCCAAAATCAGTCAAAAATACAAATTTTCTGAGTTCAGGTTTTCAGCGCTGGAGAGGAAATTCGAAAATCCGGCTCGCACAAACTTTTGTACCTACCTCAGCTACAGACTGCAGAAGTTTCATCATTTGGCGATGAGCATGCGGACCTGTCCATTTCAAAACGTGGGTTTTTGCCTACTTTACATTAAAATTGCAATTTTATAAGTCCATTTTCTCTTAATTTGTTTTAATTCGAACAATGTTTTGTTTAGAAATGGGCGTCTAAAGTTTTGGTACCAAATGGCGCGAAAAGTAGATTTCCAGTTTTGGGCCTGGCCCGCCATGAGGGTGAGAGATGGAGCGGAGCTATAATGGGATGTAAAAAAATTCAGGGGAATACCGGTAATCCTAGTCTTTTAGATTTTTAAATTTGGCCTTTAATAGTAAAAACTTACGCTGGCCATAAATTTGCGGTTTTTTGCACAGCGACAGAAGAATGCGACTGTTCTCGCGAAAATTCCAAAAGCGGCCAAAAACTGTTAACGCCATCTTGTAGCCCGTGAAATTTCCTACTTAGCCACCAATTTTGATGCAAATCCGCCAGCGCGTTGGCGAGCGGCTGCGAGTGCGCAGAAACTTTTCGCGCAAAAACGGCGGAGTGGCACACCCCCCCCCCCCCCCCCCCCTCCCTGGTCCCAACCGACGCGCCGCGCCGTGAGACGCGCCCATCGACCCCGCCAGATGAGGCGGGGCGGCCAATCAGCGCGCGCTAGCGTTGCGGGTAAATACCTGGCTGGTATCCACCTCCAAAATCTGAGTCTCCACTGTACCGGACACGTATCCACCCCACATAAACTAACTTTAAAAATACTTTATGGTGCACAGAGCATTACAGCGGCACAAATGGACGACAGAGCTAACACACCACCCCTGAACGACCCCAGGCCCTGAGCCTGAGTATCTGAGAAAAATGCAAGAATGGCAATTTCCAAATATCGACATACGGTAATGTGGGGTGGTGGTAGCGTTTGTGGAAGATTGCGCGTCTAGTAACTCAGCAAATCGTTTAATGCATCGCTTCGCCAACACAATTCTTTAATTGATAGATAAGCACATATTCGAGTAATTTTAATTTAATTGATTTGTTTAATAACTGTAAGTTAGGTTTAAGTTTTCATTTAATTGTGTTTAATAATTTGTAAAGATAATGACATTTTGCAATAATGAGAGTGTCGACCAGGGCCGACGAACCTAGCATAAGTCAGACTTCATTTGGCTGGCACACCAATGAGAAGCGATTGATCTAACTGTGTTCATGCTACAAACGCTACAAATGCGTTAAAAATTGAAGAAAGCATACGATCCACACTTGTTCATAGCTATTCAGGCCATGGGCGCGCGCGTACACATACATTACGCGGGGTGGATACGTGCCCGGTACAGTGGAGACTCAGATTTTGGGGGTGGATACCAGCCCGGTATTTACCGCGTTGCGGACGCGAGCAGGCGCCTTCTCCGTTGGCACACACGTTGGCGCCAGAAAACAGTAGTGACGGCGACGGACCTAAGAAGCCTAGGTCAGCGCGGCGCGGAGTCGTTTACGACACGAGCACAAAAGGAGCCGCCAGCAGGCGCCGCGAGCTGCGACGATCGATCAATTCAATCGAAGCAGAGTCGTAGATGCGCGGCATACAGGAAGAAACCTTGTAGTGCAGTACTCCTACACTCCTACGACCGTCCTAGTCCTAACGACCGTCCTACGCCACTAGCAAGCTATGGAACGTCCTTCCAGATGTGATTGTGTCGGGTCGCTTGCGAACATTTGTAGATTATATTGGCAGTAGCGAACTGTGGACTCACTTGATTGATAAGAATGTGTCGCCGTCCGTAAATACGAGCGCGCATTAACTGAGCTTAGCTCTTTGTGACTGTTCGTAGCCGTTTCGTCTCGCGCATTGGCCTTTCCCCATTGCATGCAATGTCTAAGCCCTCGTGGTGTGTTGGGACTGTCCAATAAAAACTGTCAACTGTCAAGGATTGTGGTAGAGGGGGGGGGGAGAAAATTGGATTGGTTGATTGTGAAGCTGGGCTTGCACCGACGAGGCTGTCGGAGAGAAGCGTGCCGCTTCGGGCGGTCGAAGAAATGCTGCTCTGGCGCCTGCTGCTGCCTAAATGCCAGAACTGCCAAAGTTAATGCCTGCCTGCCTGCCAAAGCAATGCCTAAAGCAATGCCTAAATGTGCGGAAGACGAACAATGTATATTTTTACAAACATCGACAATAAAGAACTGCGGCATAAGGTCTTCTAAGCTTGGGCCGTGGCGCATTCGGCTTTGTCGTGAGCCGCTTTTTCTCCCAAGGAAAGAGAGGCGCCGCAATCCTCGCATACGATGCGAATGATCGCCAGTAATTGTTCGATGGAAGTATTTCGCAAGCCGGTTGGCTTGGCTCGACAGACGGGACAGTGTCGAAGTCGGACGGCGCATTTTTGGCACTGAACGTGCTGTAGTCACAATTTACACTGCACATGTTTCGCGCGCGCAGTGCACTTCTATTGGTAACGAGAGGCCTACAATTCACAATATGGCGAGACGTATAGACGCGTGCGTGCGCGCAGCGGTTCTCGAGGCTCGCCCAAAGTTCGTGCGCAGCAGGTGGCGGCTGAGGCAGTGCCCGTTGTTTCGGCCGATCCTCGAGCGATAGCATCGGCAGCGCCGAGGCTGGCCAAAGAGAGTAGTGTGAGCTGAAGAAATGGGGAGTGAACAAAAGCCTGCTACATTGTACAATGTATGTACCTGCTACAGACGGTCGTCGGCGGCTCAGTGGGGAAAGATTAGGGATGTAGAAAACAATTTTTTATTTAAAAGTTTTCTTTTAAAAAACTTCTTTCTTTAAAAAAAAATTCAAATTAAAAAAAAAAAATTTTCCGAGTGGATATTTTGGTGTGCCAGGACCGCAGCATAACATTCACTCGTCATGTTACTACTGTATATGCATTCACAACTAGACTAGATGACATATTCTTGAGCTTGACAACAATCTTTGTGTCGACTTGTAACTGTTTATTGCCGTATGCAACGTGTAGCCCCTTTTGGCATTTCAGCTACAGACCCCTATGATCGCTACGAAAGGTGGATAAATTCAGTGGAGACGCTTATACCCATTTTATGGAAAATGAAAATTCTGACGTATCCAGCCTGATTCATCCCGACCTTGACTTGAACAATCCAGCCAAAAAAGGTTCGACAGAAATGGCGCCGCGGCAGCTCTTCTTCTCGCCGACAGTACAACGACTCGAGTCGGCAAACAATTGGGGCCACCCCCGCGTCGGCAACGCCACGTTTGCAATCAACAGCTCACACGAAGCAGCCACTCTACTTTTAAAAACTATTGCCATACAACATTCCAAACTGCCACACAACTAAGCAGCTGTATTTCTGGCCACAAACGCAAAGTTGGAAAAGGCAGAACATGCTTACTAAAGTTTTTTTTAATAGAATCGATGGACTGTAGTTGCTCCGTTCCAATCATTCATTGTGAGTGCGATATTTGTCTGTCTGTGTGAGAATTGTCTGCAGTCGCGACATTTGTTTGCAATTGGAATGCAAAGCATCGCTCTCAATGTCCGCCACTAATTAATGCCAAGTTTGGGGGGCAGTGGTGGCACCTCTGCATAAGCCGCGCCTCTGGGCCATTTTGCGAATAGCGCGAGAAAACAGTCTGGAGCCTGCCCTGGAGCCATTGGTTTTTCCATTTGACATGTTGACATAGTTTGAGGAATTCGAGTTGTGATGCGACAGATGGAGAGCGGTGATTTTAAGACACGCTTTTTCTAAGAACCAGACATTGGGAGACAAAAGCGGACATTTTGCCCCGAATTGCTTCGATTTGGCTGAAACTTGGCTACCGGGACCATCTTCTGACGCTGATCACGAAAATCAACTTGGTTTTCCGATTTTCAAAATATATGGCAAGAAATTTGGATTTTTGCGTTTTTTAGCAGTAATTTCAGTTTTCGCTTCCTACAAATTGTTTTGTGCAGCAGATCAAAAAACTAAACACATTTCTGAAATCCTCATCAAATTCTGCATCTAACAGGTTTTTCATTTCACACAAATTTCACAGTCGTACGTTTTAGAATTTTTGATTGAAATTTTTGCAGTTGTTAATTTTTGCGATTTTCTCAATATCCACGGGGTTGTGCATCTGGAGACAATAACCACTCGAAAGCCCATTAAATTTCGCGCCGAATCACGTTAAAACATTTAAAATCCACGCTCGCAGTAGCATAAAGCAAGTGCTCAAAGATGGTGCACCCACAGGCCAGCAAAAACAAACTTTTGCTCATAACTCATCTGAGCAGCTACAGAGCATACCTGTGACTGGGGGTTTGGGGGGGGGGGGGGTATCCCCCCCGATTTTTTTCAACGCCCCCCACCTAGCGATGTCACCAAAAATTGCTGATGAATTATTTTTTTAATTTTTAACTATTAAAAAATTCCAAATAGTTTTTTATTTAATTTTTAATTATTAAAATGTTCGAAATGATTTTTTATTTAATTTTTAAAAGTTAAAGAATTCTCAAGAATTATTTAAATTATTTAATTAACTAATTTTTTAACTCGGTATTTTTAAAGTGTGCATTTGGGCTGCATGTACATCCTTCTGTGGTAGCATGCATGCATGCAAGAATGCAACAAATCCATGCCCATCACATTGGGGCTCCTGTGAGGTCATCTACTGTAAGGTGGATGACCCCAGTACACCTTCTTCAAGAGCAAGCAAATCTTCATATGAAGTGGACTCCTACACATTGAAGAGAAGAGAAGTATCTGATGCGGTGCGCGCATGGCAATGCACTATGCATGTCACGTCTCAATGAAGTAGACCCTTGAATTAAACTGCCGAGCGAACTTTGAATTTACCAATGTGTCAATTGAGCTGTAAGACGAGGCTGAGTGTGAGATGGGGACTTAGGATTTGTGATAGCGAGTTTTTGTGGCGACTTACGCGCACAATGTTGCGCACACTCTCACACACTCACTCACACTTACTGTCCAGCACACAGATTACTTCATTATACCCGATTAATTTCAATGTACAGCGTCATATGTCATGTACTGAGAACACCACTTCCTTCCATTCCAATGTTTGCAATGGATGAGTCCATTCTAAAACCTACTGAAATGATTACAAATGAACCCACCCTCCACTGAGTGTGACAGGACTGAAAGGAAAGACAATAAATTTGATGGCAACAAAATGCCAATGATGATATGGTTGTAGAGGTAGACAAAATGAACACCACTAATCGATGGGAAAAGACAAACTTGCCATGAACTACTTGAAAAGTCTGTTAAAAAATCAATTTTTTTAAGCGTGTAATTAAAAAATTGTTAAAAAAATATTGCAGAGAATTATTTATTTAATTTTTAACTTTTAAAAAATTCTGAATAATTATTTATTTAATCTTTAATAAAAAATTCTGCATAACAGAATTATTTTTTTAACAGTTTTTGTTTTTTAATGTGCTTAAAATATTATTTTGAATTATTTAATTAATTAAATTTTTATTTTTGGTGACATCTCTTCCCCCCCCCTGCCCAGAATTGTTCCCAATGGATTTACACCCTGTATTTGACCCTATTTATACCCATTTTGACCAAAAAGTACCAGTATAACTCAACAAATGGCCATCTACCCCCACTTTTTGCTCCACACCCACCAAATTCGGCCGTTTACTCCCCCCCCACTCATTTACAAGGCAGTGATGCTTCATGACAACGCTACTACACTACATTGCATGTGCAGTGAGCAACGCGTAGGCACGCAGCACCCATGATGGACACACCTGTTTGGACTGTCGCATCATGATGGTGGGAAAGATAACGCAAGCCATGGTTGCCTAGCAGTTTTACACAAAGTACTGCAGTCTGCCTGCCTGTTGCTCATAGTGCTATGCTGCAATTGACAGCACTGAAAAGTGAAAGCATGCCGTCAGCATATGTTGCTTTTTGTTCACTGTTTTTATGCTGTTTTGCATACCCAGTGAAGCGAGAAATTGCTCCAGTTGATTCCAGTCCACTATTGATAAGACGTTATCCTGATGTGTGTACACACGACTGCATAACAGCTATGAATGGCTACCAAGTTAGTGGGAGAAGACCTGGTCAAAGCAGTGGAGGCACAAGGGGAACTCAAGGTGAAGAACATTTTGAGCAACACCCAAGCAGCCATCAGAGTTCAAGTGGGAATGAAGGAAGAGACAGTCAGCATACAGATCCAGTTCCAGGAGCACAACAGCTTGGTGTGAGCCAAACTGAAGATAGCGATTCAGAAGTGTGCTACTTTGCACACCAAAGAATAGCTGTGGATGAAAGAAAACCTCGCACTCGGCAGGCAACTGTTTCAACAAACTGTGAAGGACAATTGACAAGGTTTGATTTGTACTGACAATGTTTGACCATGCTAAATATCAAAGCATGGTAGGTACTGCTGCACACATCAGTATTTCAGGTTATACGATTTGATGGACAGTTATGATGAGCAAATGTATGGAGCACAGAATGAAGCAGAACTGATATACAAGCGTGGAACAGGAGATTATGATTTCAATGTGGATGATCCAGCTCAGCAAGAACAGTCAAAAAATATTTATGTCTGCAGAAACCACATTGCTGAATTGGGTTGGTTATCTGCATAAAGAAATATGGGCAACCTCCAATATGTACTGTCATTTTGGATATTCTCAAAATTTTAAAAAATATAAAATAAAAAAGTTAGATAACAAGACGGCCAGATCTGGTTTTAGGGCACAGCTGGGCACGTTATGGCGCTGGGAGGGCACACTTTGTATTGAAACAATCTGGAAAGAAAGCATGTGGAATACCGGATGATGAGGCAGCAGTTCATACAGCTGAAAGGCAGAAACCAGTTGCAGTTCGTGGAGCGTTTATGTCAGTAGAGTTCTCAGCAATATACAAGCACCATCATGGGCGTCATGTTCATCCAGGACAAGGTAATTCCTGTTGTGCAATACAGTTCTCAGAAACCATTAGCTCATTATGTGCATAATTTTAGTTTTGTGTACAAGACACAAGGAGTACATGACAAAAATGCTGGCCCAGCACACTGTGGTATGTGAAGCGAACAGTAACAGCGTGCATTATGTCCTAAAACTGATGATTAGCACCCATGACACCTTTTTGAAGGGCTCTAATCATTCTGTGGAGGGTGTACTTATCATGAGGAGAAGAGTGCTTTTCATCAGTTTTATGGCTGATTATAGACATTGCTTCAAGTTTAGGAAGCCGCTGGCAGAGAAATTGAACCACCAACAGAAAATCTAGCTAATGCACCTACACTATCCAGACTGTCTTCTACTGCATCTGCAGGATACTGTAGTTCACAACCAGCTTGTGACAGTCAGCCAATGCCAAGAAGAGATGAAAGTGTCTTTATTCCAGAACGACAGCGTAGACCACAGCAGGCATCGAATGAAGAAGAAAGGGCAGTACTTCAGTTTGCTGAGGCTCTTGGTCTCAGAAACACGCGCAGGCATCAAAGAGACTGGTGGCAAATAACAGCTCGTACACGAAGAAGGAAGATCAATGCAATGCAAAAAATGCTTGGTGCAATGCTCCGCACAGTGGTGGCAGACAAGCAAGAAGTCATACTTGATGTCCAAAAACAATTGCTCGGCAAAAATGATGTTGCAAAAGCTGTGGATAAAACTGGTAACAGAATAAAGGCCCTGGCACAGGAAATCGCACATCTATATGAAAAAACCACTTCCAAGTTTGAGAGGCGTGCATTGTTGTCTCTGATAGCTCCATTTGTTACATACTCATTTCTGCAAGATTACATCCCAAACTTGACTTTGTGGCGCTTCAATGATGCACGTCAATACAAGGTGGAAGAAAGATCACAACAAGAACAACAACAGTGACTGCGGTACAACTGGAGGAAAGTTGACGCAGCAGTGGCGTTCATCACCCAGCCACATGTCCAGACTTTGCTCCCATTTGGGGAGCTACAAACAAAAACAACAGCCCGGACTACAGTGAGCCTCCCACTTGTTGTGAGAGGAATAAAGAATGAGCACCTTTATCACCAGTATGAGAGATGAAGTACTGAGCACTGCCCAGATTTGAAAATGAGCAGAAGTTCTTTTCTACAGTTGCTTGGAGACCTAAAAGGCCGACAGCGCAAAGCCACACATGGCTTTGACTACATCAAAAATGATATGATAGAAGGCTTTGAATCGTTAGAGAATCTTGTGACACAATTTGCTAAAAAAGGTTCTGATGCTGAAGGCATCATTGGTGAAGACTGGGCCAATGCAACATCACATAGAATCAAACAAGCCTATGCTTATCTAACACAGGACTATGCAAGTCATATCAAACCTTCAAGTAGAATTGCAACACACTGTGCAATTCATTCCTTATCTGACCCAGATGCAACCCATCTAGCCAGAAACTGTTCAGCTGATGCTGAAGCTCCACACACTCATGATGTTATCTGTGCTCAATGTGAAATGATAGCTGAATTGAAGGCTGACATTAGGGCCAAACGAGAAGCAATTGATATTACTGACAAACAAAAGCTATTGTCACACCTAGCACAAGCTGAGAAAAGGATTGATGAAGGACAAAGGCATGAAATGAGATGGTTCTTTTCCGAAAGAGGCCGTGAATGGATTGTAAACAATTTGGGCCCAACTGATGCTCTTGTCACAGTTGATTATATGATGAAAGTAGAGGTAGGCTGACAGAACATGTGAGAGCTGTATACACTGACCTATATGCACAATTCTGTTTAGGTTCCTCTGGCATACAGAGAAACAAGCCGGGACTGGTATGGAAAGAAAACAGTTTCTGTGCATGTTTCTCATGTCCTTCGACGTGATGCCTCCAATATATACAGATTTATGGTGTACTTCCATGTTTTTGAAGAGAAAGAATCACAAGATGCATATGCCACAGTTGCTGTCATTGAAGATGTCATGAGAGACATCAAATTGGATGGGATTACCAATATTTATTTGCGCAGTGACAATGCAGGTTGCAATTGTTTTCTACACTATTTGCTTTGTTATCTTACAAGCACACATTTTAGGGTGCTACCACTCCAGTGCCACAGTTTCATTACTTTATACTGTTTCTAAGCGAACTGGTGTAGGTGTCAATATGGTTACATTCAGTGAAGCACAAGCTGGTAAAGCCATATGTGATGTTTACTCAGCAGTAGCAAAGCGCTACATGTGGATCTATGTTGACAGTGGATCAAACATTGAAAATGCTGATGACATAGTGTCTGCAATTGATAAGTCCCTATCAGACCGCCATGGTGTGGATGTTTCAAAACCTGTGGGCATACGTGTCCACCTCATCAAGATCAACAGACCAGTACAACGCAATGGACCTACACCAGCTATTCCAAGAATTAGAAATTACAATGTTTTCCAGTTTGCAAATGATCAACTTACAGCTTGGAGATACAGTCTGATTGGTACAGGCCAACGCCTAAACCCATCTCTATGGAAATTTGAAAACCAACCAACAGCTCATGTAGAGAAGAGTAGAGTGACAACAAGGTATCAATGGGGAACAGTGTCACATACACAAGAATCAGAACAACTCCCACAAGAAACTTTCCAACTTGACCCAATAATTGATGTGGCCCAGGTACCACCATCAACCTCTGAACCTAGCGGTTACATGTATGCCCACACCCCCCCCCCCCAGAATGGTCTCCGACCCTCCCCCCCACTTCAAAAACCCGGTTACATGTATACTCGGGCCACGGCAAACGCTCTTCCACAGACCGACACAGACCGACTCTCAATCGGCTACATGGTATACGTGCACGCGGCCCTGGCGGCTATCCGTCCGCGCGGCCGAATCGGCGCAAAGCGAATCGGCGAAAAGCCTATAGCGAGCGCCACGATGGTATGTATGCACACTCGTCTGCACCGGAAGCACTACAGTATGTCAATGTACAGCGACATACATGTGCTGAAAACACCACTTCCCTCTATTCCAATGCGCGTAGAAGACACATCAAGAGGTCAAATGGCTATATGGGGAAATGGGAGTGACTGTTTCTTGTTGAAAAACAAGTGTACTACAACATACGTACCATAGTGTCTGACCATATGCACCAGCAGTTCAATGACACTTTAATTACCTACAATAGACGTCTTTTTACTGCGTTTGAGCAGGAACTGGTACGTAGTTTAGAGATTAGCAGATTGTCTGAAAATTACCGAGAACCATACATGTAACCGGGTTTTGAAGTGGGGGGGGGGGGTCAGAGAGAATTCTGGGGGGGGGGTGTGGGTGGGGGTAAGCAGATTTGAAGGGGGAGGGGATGTCAGAGGGTTAAAAAGTGTACTTAAATGGTGTCAAAAGAAGCACTTTTTGGTCAAAAATGGGTTAAATAGGTTAAATAAATACATAGCGTTATTCAGCTGTTTTAGGGTAAAAAACACTGAAAAAGATGAAAAATACACTACTTTTTATAGTTGTAGACAAGTTGGAAAACTTTAGAAAAATTCTGGGGGGGGATGGTTGGGTGGGGGCTGGGGAGGGGGTGGGTGGGTGGTAACACCTCCCCCCCAACCCCCACCCCAGTTACATTATGCCGAGAACCGATGTTGAGATTTCGGTAATTTTCCATAACGGTAATTACCGAAAATTATTTTTTGGTAATTACGGAACCATTACCGAACCGAAATTTTTTTCGGTTTGCGTCTCTAGTGGCAACTGATGTGACGCTGCACGAATGCCAGCACCTCCTCCACCGGATGCTCGTCCGAGATCGGTGCGTCTTTGATTCACAGCAGGATGTGGATGTGTGGTGGCCCATGCTTCTAATGTTCGTTGTTTCAAATCACCCCTTGCTGCTGGGCGATTGAGTGGGCCACAATTAAAACGGTGTTGTGCTTGCCTGGTACTCCCTTCGCCAGAAGTAGTGCTCAACTGTGCCTAGAACGCCATTGTCGATGAAGAGCAGACACGATGAAGAGCGCATGGCCCCAGCAGCGGTCGAATTGCTCAGCCACCGTGACTGGGTCAGAGGCGCAGAGGCTGCCGATGGACATGCTCTCCACGTCCTTTAGATCGGCGTTACGCAAACGCTGCAGACAAAGCGGACAGAGAAGTAGCTTTGCAATCGTCATGAAGTAATGGTTGTTTTGAATGCAATGCTCTGTGACCTGTGTTATATAGAGCGCATGTGGAAAGTGATGTACCGTAAATCCTCCAATAGTGCCCCTGATCAGTACATTTTCAACCTCTCCTTACCCTTTTGGAGGGGTCCACTATTGGAGACGGGACACTATTGGAGGATTGAACGTACCAGCGCCTGGTCGTAGATAGTGATGGCAATTTTGACGTTTCTCATTTTTAGGTAGGTAGGTTAGGTAAAATTGGCCGCGAAAAGGCCTTAGGTAGGTTAGGTTAGGTAAGCTAGATCTTTCTGCTAGGTAGGTAGGTAATCGGGCGAATTCTTTAGGTTATAGGTAGGTAACTTAGGTAACTCCAAGCTGTCAAGTGTCAGGCAATTTTGCCTGCATGTAGTGTAAACCTCCGAGCTGAGCTTGCCAGCACTATGCTGTGAACTTATCTTTACCCTGGACAGTATTAGAGGAGGTTTTAAGAGTATCAGCTTTAAACTTTGAAAGTGTTCACCACATTTAGAATGCAACCGTTAAGCTTGCCCACAGTACAGTGATTTCAGGCGCTTTGGTTAAAGTTGGCTGGCTGTTTGCTGTTATCATCCAGTGAATGAAACAAATCTTATAAATTAATGAGTATAGGCAGTGCTTACCGAGTGCATGCAAATGTGCACTTCCTGCTTCATGTGTGCAATGCACATACGGTACATTTTATAGTACTAGAGGCGCGCGCGGCCTTCGGCCGCCATGTATACATTAAGGCAAGAAGCAATTGATTTTGCATATGACGTCAACGTGATCATAATGCGCAAGGATATGCGTAGCTTTGTCTTTTGCTTGTGTGGGCGAGTGTTCCTTAGGACAGTTGTCAGCATTGAAGGACCCAAACTCCATGCTCCCCCTTTGTCCATGGGGGCGTGCACCCCTTTGACAGAAATTGGCCAAAATTCTGAGTTCCTCTGTTGATCGTGAAGGCGTGCACCCCGTTGACAGAAACTGGCCCAAATTCTGTGCTCCTCTGTGCGTGCGTGCATGGGTGTGTGCGTGCGTGTGTGTGTGTGTGTGCATGTGTGTATGTGCATGTGCGTACGTGCGTGCGTGCGTGCGTGCGTGCGTGCGTGCGTGCGTGCGTGCGTGCGTGCGTGCACGTGCGTGCACGTGTGTGCACTCCCGTGCATGTGTGCGTGCGTGCGTGCGTGCGTGCGTGCATTCGTGCGTGCACGTGTGTGTGCGTGCGTGCACGTGTGTGCACTCCCATGCATGTGTGTGTGCGTGCGTGCGTGCGTGCGTGCGTGCGTGCGTGCGTGCGTGCGTGCGTGCGTGCGTGCGTGCGTGCGTGCGTGCGTACGTGCGTGCGTGCGTGGGTGCATGCCGTGCGTGCGTGCGTGCGTGCGTGCTTGCGTGCGTGCGTCCACGCGTAAATGCAATTTATCACCACACAGTTAGTTTGGTAGTGTAAATGTGACGTTTGCAGTTCGAAAACGCGACACAGCTACTGTATGGATTTGCATATCGTGAATTCGATTAGCGATAAACCATCTCGAGGTCGAGAGGATTCGATCGAGCCATCGCGCGCGCATGTACGTTGAGGCGAGCGTGAGTTCACTGGTCACCCACAAACACACCCAGCCAGTCACCCACACGTACACGCGGCGCATTTGTAAGTAGATAGCCTATGCATGTTCTTCGCCCTTTCTGCAGTGCCACATTTTTAGAGAACAGCCCATTGGGACTCTGAGCATGTGTACACGCACGCACTCACGCCTCATTCACGCACGCACACACGCACGCACGCACACGCGCTCGCTCGCACGAACGGACGCACGGACGCAAGCACGCACGCACGCACGGACAGACATGCGCGAATACTATCTCTGACGCGCATTGCTGCTTACACACTGACACGCACCTTGCGTATGTTCACTATAGGGATGAGTCCATTGAAACTCAGAACGCCTGCACAGCACATGCACACACCCACGTACGCACGCACCCACAAAACACGTACAAGCACAGATGCTGACATGCACTATAGCTGGCACGCATTGTCGCTGGCACGCACGTTCGCTGGGAGTGGCACAGACTAACACACCGACACGCGCCTGGTGCATTTTCATTAGGGGCGAGGCGCGCAGCGTCGAGAAAGTCGCGCCTCTAGCAGCAGCTCGCGACTTAGCGCCGCGCTAGCACTGTACTGTACCATCTATCACGTCAAGTTTGAGGGTCTGGTCTCGAGTCACCCACCCACCCACGCACCGATTCAGTAGGTGTTCTTGAGGAGCATTCGCAAAGTAAAACTATTTAGATTCTGTAGACGTCCAATGGACTACAATGTACACGAATATCGCAAGTGTCGTCAGAAACACAGTGGACAAAGAAGTGATCTTCTTGCCAACGTAGCTACAACAACCAATCAAATCCGACCGCCGCAATGCCGCAAATGTAAACAATGACCACGTTGGCCTACTGGTGTCAGCAAAATGTTTCTGTTTGCACATATCCATTATTTGACTCAACAAATTTTAGCTTACCTAGGTAGGTAACCTAGTAGGTAACGGCAAAATCTAGGTAGGCAGGTTAGGTACAGGTAGCTCGATTTTCGCGCTAGGTAGGTTAGGTTAGGTTTCCACCAAGAGTTAGGTTTCCACCAAGAGTAAAACTCGAAAAAAAGCCGAGTAAACCCCCAAAT
>JASAMY010003236.1:0-34582 GCA_030248085.1 Paralinhomoeus sp. GSCO2_6 | reverse complement strand
TAGTGTAAGTGGCAGAAGTACCGTATCGGCGCGCTTTTAATTTTTTCTTCAGAAATTGTTCGCTTTGAATTTGTTTATTTTTGTGTTTAAAATGGCATTGACGTCGGTTTTCGCGCTGTTTTGAGCAGTTATGTCAGCTTCATCAGTGGCCGACGCAGACGACGTTGGCTTCGAAGCGGATGCTGAAATCGACCAAGCACGCTTTTCTTAGATCTTTGCGTTCAATCGTGCACGAAATCAGAACTGCATCTTTCCTCTATAGATTGACCGCTTGTATGTCTCCGGAACGGTTCTCTGCAAAGTCGTGGCCGTTGAGTCGCCTTCGCTGTTCTGGGTCTCTCTGAGGAATAACATTACTGACAGGATTAGCGACGAGTTTGAGTGAGCGAGTTGCGACCTTGAATTGCAAGGCGATCGGTGTCTTCTTTTCAGTCGTGGGCGCGTCGTTTCCTTGCCGCTTGTTGGGGCATACTACATGGCGCCTTTGCGCGCCGAGTCTGACAGGGGCGCAGACGTGAGGTGGAGGCGCGCCCGTCTTCTGCGACTCGAGCATGTGGCCGGTGAGTGGAGGGCCCCCCCCCCTGCGCCTCCCGCCTTGACGACCCTTCCGCCTGACGCCTACACAGGCGACCGGCTGGCGCTCGTCCACTACATCGACGTGGGCCGCAGACGCTGGCTGCGTTCGCGCCTGCTGCAGCGCATGCCGACCGACTTCCAGTACTACCACTGGCAGGCCGTGCCCTGCTCTCTCGCCAAGGTCCGTCCCCTCGTTGCCGGCCTGCCTGCCGACTCCTCCACTCCACGCGGCTCTCTCTCGTCGCCTCCCCTACGTGCAGGCGTCCCCGAGTGCGCATGTGGACGCCGCTTCGGTGTCCTGGACGCGACAGGTCGATCCGACGACTGGTCGGCCCAAGTGGTCGGCGAGCGAGTGCGACAGTTTCGCCCGATTGGTTGTCGACAAGTGGCTGAGAGTCACTCCGCTGCCCCAACAGAGGGGTCTGAAGCGCAAGGCCGTCTTGCAGGTCAGACGAGGAGTTGATTGCCACTTGGGGGATTGTGGAATCGATCGACTGCGCGTTTCCTTTAGGTAGACGTGGACGTGCAAGTAGACGGTCAGCCGGAGACCGCGCTTGAAGATGCGGATTGGACTAGCGTGGCTGCCGACTTCTGCATGCTGAACATGGAGACGGCGGTGTTCGACGACGAAGTCACCTCCTACCGTCCCGACGCCAGCGTCTTCGAGGCTCCCATACCCGTGAGTTATGCGCGGGTGGCCCTGTCGAGTTTGCGGGGGCAGTGTGTTGCCGTCTAGAAGGAAGAGCGCCTTCCGAGCTCACTAGCGGAGTTGGAGGAGTGGCAGCTGCAGCTGCCGAGCGACGTGAGCGCTCGCCGCTCGGCTGTGTCGAGACCGTGGCGGCAGTGGTGGTGACTTTCAGCGCCGTCGGACGCGTGCCGACCTGTCGCGGTTCTCGATGGCGCAGCAGGAGCGCGTCAGCTACGCGCGGCCCGACACCGACGCGGAGCGCGAGGCCGCCGGCGCCTTCTACGGCGCCGGCGCCGACTACGCGCGCATGGCCGGTGCCCAAGTCGAGCAGTGCAGCGCGCAGCAGCTTTGCGACACCTTTGCTCAAAGGTGGGCCACTCGAAGCGACCGGTGTGTCGAGCTCGGTTTGCGGATTCTCAGCGGCGTCGTGCGCGCGGTGGCCGTCCACTCGAGGAGCGTATCGCCTGACGCGATTTTCCTGCATGCCCTGCACAAGGGAGAGAGCGTCCAGCAGTTCTACGAGACCCGACTGAGAATCTGCCAGGAGAAGCTCGCCTCCTTTTACGGCGTCCTCGCCAACAGACGCTCGCTGCAGCCGCAGGTCTCCAATTCAAAAGGAAAAGTCCATCTCTCACTGGATTCGATTCGAACTCTCTCTCTCGCTGCTTGCAGCGCGTGCTAGCGATGCGCCAGGGCCAGTTCGCCTATGCGGTGTGCGCGCGAGAGGACGAATTGGGTAGGAGCTTCGGGGAATGGCAGCGCGTCCGACTGCTGGCGGCGCGCGAGGCCAATCGACTCGACGACCTAGTCAACACGGCGACGCACAGGAACAGGACCCTTGCGGTGCCTATACCTGACCCCAGCCGTGCACGCACCGCAGAGGATGAGCAGCTGTTCTATGCATGCAGGAGATCAGCGAGCAGGCGGCGTTCGGCAACTCCATGGTCACAGTCTGCTACTTGGACACGGGCGGCTTCGACACCAAGCTCTTCTCGGAACTCTACGAGCTCGACAATAGGTCCGTTCGGTGGGCAACGGATGGCCTAGTGGTAGAGCGTCGGCTTCTTACGCGTTCGGGGTTCTGGGTTCGATTCTTGATGAGCCACTAGTCAGGGATTTTGCATGTCGATTGGCTTTTCGTGCTGTCGCTGCCCTAAATTACAGTGGGGCTGTTCCAAAATGTCTGGCAACCTTTGATGGATACTGTTTCTACTCAACAAGAAGGCTTCTTGGAGATGTGTATGCTATGTCGGGCCACTAATGGCCTCCTGGCGTTGCCTTACTTAATCCTACAACAACAACATAGGTGCGTTGGCAGATAACAAACACGAACAACGATTGGTCGCTTAGTTCGACCTGTGGTCATGTTGATTGAATACTAACCAAGATTGATTATGCGCTGCGGACGATGGGATCGTTGAAGGTTCTGCTCCGTTCGTCCACTGGCGGTGCACTGTCGCCTGCTGGTCGGGCCGCTCGAAGCCGCGCTGGGACGGGGCGCGAGTGCGCGCACTGCTGCAGCAAAGCCTCCGCTTCGACGCCCCCATGCACGCGCCTCTTCTCGCCTTCACTGCCTTCCACGTTTGTATCCCTACGCCTGCAAACCTGCAGCGATGAACGGTCGGGACAGCGGGCACGATGCGACGACACCACTCAGGAGTCGAGGACGAGCGCAGTGGACAGTTGGCGCTGGCAACATGCTCGTCAATGGGAATGATCTGGCGCAAGCGCAGTTCCCTTCGTACTACCCTCTCGAGAGGCTGTGGGCCGCGACGAGCACCGGACAGGCCGACTCCCTGCCGGAAGCGCTCGTCAGCGCCGGCCTAGCAGTGGAAGCGCAGCACCGCTGACCTCTCGCCCCTGAGTCGCTCGTGCCCTTTCCTCGTGCGAACAGTTACAAATAGTTGAACCTCGCTACACACTAGCTCTCTCCGCATCCCGCGCCCGTGCGTAACCTCGACCGTAACGTCAGGCTGACCCACAAGTTAAAACGAATAAATGTTTTCCAGTCATGAAATATTTCCCAAAAAAATGGTGCAAATTCTGATTGGTTCATTTGGATTTGGTACGTGGTTAATTTGGCACAGGACGAGTTTCCTCGAAAGGAAACAGCGTTTTTTGATTGATTAATTCCCGTCGACGACTGTACGATCGTCGACGAATATGGCTGTGGACGATTTTCCTGTCACGGAGGTATGGTGGCAAATTTCTTGTCCAGTCGGTCTTTTGGTGTGCAGGGTATTACCTATCCCTCTCCTTGTAGAACTATGGCACAATTATTCCCCTCGTGCTTTTTTCGTCTTCTTGCAGCTCACCCCCCCCCCCCCTCCCCCGCGCCCCTAATCTCAACGTACTAGTGGCGCTTGCAGATCAGCGGCATGCATTTGTACGGGTGTGCGGTGGGCCTTGTGAGCGACGTTGAGGTCGGCGGGGGGCTTCTGGTTGCAACTGCGGAACAACATCATGGGGTGGCTGGGGAGCGAGGGGCGTCCGCCGGCAGACCGACTCCGTGCGCCTTCGAGGCGCTGCGCGGCCGAACTCCTACTACTTGGCGCCCTATCGGGGACACGGTGCCGCCCTGCTGTCGCGCATTCCGACTGCTTGACGCCGACATCAGAGGTCTCTCTCTCCCCCCCCCCCCTCCCTCTCCCCCCAAATGTTACTGTCGCGGGGGCGGCGTCTATTGTCGACGGCAAGAACTGGTGTCTAGTGCGCCTTCATGAGCATAGGCGCTGCCGCTCGAGTATGTCCCAAGTTGCTGCACGCCATGCACCCGCTGCTCAGAACACACCCCTTGGCAGGCCGTCCACTGCTCTCTGCTCGATGTGACCTCCTGGCGCTGGCTGTCTTTGCGACTAGCTTCGCGCGCTTCACACTTCGCTTCAGGTTGTCCTTCTGAGGAGGCGACCGTTTCTGGCGAGTAGACGCGTTTGGACGAAGGGCGCATCAAAACGTTCAGAGAAATGACACTGGGAAAATGGTTTTAACCAGTTTACAAAGGACGAAGTGGGCGTTAGCAGCCTTGAAAATCGGATTCTTTTTCTTTTCTCTTGGCTCTGTTCTCCGCTGGTCTCGTCAGTGGGCGTTGCGTTTGCAGTGCGAGTTGAAGGTACGTGGAGGGGGAGGAGGAGGAAGCTGGTGCGGATCATGGCGATGCTGTTCTATCTGGAGCAGACCGAGGACCTGAGCCCCAACGACGACGCCGACGACGCCCAAGAGCAGGCGACCGTCTTGGCCGCCCAGCTCGAGCCCCGACCCCCTAAAGCTAGTCGTCGGCCAGCTCGAGAAATGGCAGCTAGGCCGCACGGTTGGTGCACGCAGCCAATCCGATGGCTCATGGCGGATGCCTACCTTCGAGGACGGCCGTAGCAGGTCTCCAGCAGTACTCGATGGTCGCCAGTCGGCCAGAGGTGCTGTGCCGCGATCAGGTTTGTGGTGGGGTCGTTCGACAGCTCTCTAGCTTACATCGGCCGGCGCATGAATGCGGTCGTGGGGCGAATAGGACGAGGCGGAGCGGTACAGCTACGGCGCTGGAGTGAACACTGCGGAGCTGACCGGAGTGCAAGTGGAGGAGCACCGCGACCTGCAAACGCTCTGCCCGTTCGTTCGTCGCGCGCTGCCCCGTGGTGTGTCGTGAGGGGTGGGTGGCGCACGCTGCTGGCAGACGAGGCGTGCTGCCACTGCTGGGTGGAGTACGCGGAGCGCGTCTCTCCCGACGAGTTCTACGTGCACCCGCTGCGTCAGGACGAGTCCGTGGACGACTTCGAGAGCGGCCGTCTCGAGCCCCTCATGCGCCAGCTCTCGCTCTTCTACGGCAAGCTCGCCAACCAGCGCGAGCTCAAGTACGAGGTACGCCTGCCTCTTTTCCTCCCACCCCCTTCCTGCTTTCCCGCTGTTGCATGAGAAGGAAAGCAAAGAGCGTGCTCGCAGAGGCTGCTGGCGCTACGGGACGGCCACGACGTCTACGCCGTCTGCCAGCGAAAGAGATCGCACTGCGCAGTGTCCCGAACGCTGGCAGCGGGTTGGATATATTCGACGGGGTTTTCGAACTGGTGGGGGGATGGGATGTAAGAATTTTTGGAGAGGGGTTGGTTGGCGGAACGGAGCCCAAGGTAAATGTGGACCAAAATAAGGTCAAAATAGGTGCTTTTAGGTTAAAATATATGTCAAAAAGGGTAGCGTTGCTTAGCTGTTTTAGGGTCATCAAACATTGAGCAGGATGAAATAAGTGACTTTTGCAGACAGGTTGACAAAGTATTAGAACATTTTGGGAGTTGGGAGGGATGGGGCGGCGGCTGCGCTTGCCGACTGTAGGGGAGGTGTCCCTTCCCTCCTCCAAGTTGCATGCATGGATAGGCGCGCACTGTGCCGAGGGTGATCGCCGCCTGTTCAGGTTCGGCTGCTTTACTGCCGCGACTCGGCTCGCATAGACGAAATTGCCAAGGACCCGTCCAACTGCACGCAGAGTCTCCAGGCGCGTGTGCGACAGTGCGCCAAACGCCTGGAAGTTTCCCCGCGAATGGAAAGACTGCTTTTTCAGCAGTTGTGCCAGGACACGCTGTACGGCAGGACGGTCGTGCACGTCCGCTACATCGACACGGGCGGCAGAGGCAACAAACTCATGTCGGAATTGTTCGAGCTGGACCAACGGTGGGTCTTACGACACGCACAATACTAGCTATACTCGAGTGGAAATATCAGTGGTCGGAAGCAAGCGCGCACTTAGTCGTTGTTACCCATAGTCGGAACGTGGAGAAGCGACGGTCGTACGAATTGACATACGTTGTCACGTGCGTAGGCAATGCGTGCGATGCTTTTGGTCGCTATGGATGCCGGCAGCGCGTCAGGTGGCGTCGCCTCCGCTGTCGTCGCCGTCGTCTGCGTCCGCTCTCGGACGATGGCTTTCCTTTTGTGGCTGGCGCGCTCGATGGTGGTCGATGTCGTCGTAGTCGTTGCCTTCCGTCAGCGGCTGCTTTTCTTCCTCAGCCGGCGCCGAAGAGCCTTTGCCGCTGTCGCGCGCAGACGGACTCTTCTCGGCGTCTTCCGCTTGCTCTTCGCCATCCTATTAGACGGCGTTTGCTTTGCACTGCACTACGCACTGCTGCACTCCGGATTCTCACTGCACTACGCACTGTTGCACTCCGGAATAGAGGAGTTGGAGAGGGCAGCGCATGGCCTAGTGATAGGGAATCGGCCTTTCACGCGCACGGTTCTGGATTCGATTCTTGATGAATCCACTAACGAAGCTTTTCCTGCCAATGGATTTTCTCGTGCTGTCGCTGCCCTACATTGCAAATCGTGTTCTTCTCAATGTCTTTGGCGACCCTAGTGTTTTTAGACTGGAGTCCCATGGAGATGGGTATGCTGTATGGGCCATTGACGGCGTCCTAGCGTTTCCCCTATGCCCTAATGCAACAACAAGTGAGTGGGAGAGGCAGCCTACCATGGCCTTGCGGTAGTCGTTGTACATGGCGTGCGCCAGTGCGCCCGCAGTCATCTCTCCCACTCTGGAGCCGACGAATTTGAGAATGAGAACGCCGTCCGCCTTGAGCCAGCCGTGCACGAAGTTGCTGATGGCGTCGCGGGCGGGCAGCTGGGCGCCCTTGCGCTGGCCCGTCTTCAGCATTCGGCGCACGATGCCGACGCGACTGACGGGCACCGCGGTCTTGATGAGACAGTAGCCGAGGTTGAGCAGCGTCAGCACGCCCACCAACAGCGTCCAGAACCACACGACCAGATAGATCTTCTCGTTGAACATGTTGATCATGAGCACGCATTGCACCTGGAACGCGTCACAGGCGCGTGGCCAGCGGGCGGGCCAGTGTGCATCGTAGCAGGCAGAGCGTACCGAGTGGTGCTGCACGTTGGCCAGAACGCGCACGTCGAAGTCGCAAAAGGTGACGCGCGGAAAGTGGCTCGTCTCCTGCCACTCGAGTCCGTTCATCAGATCCACTAGAATCTAAACGGCCCATTTGCCTGCGTCTACGGCCGTGCCGTGCCTTGACCCAAGCCAAGAGGTGGGCGACCTGGTATCCCCAGAAGCGGTACTTGGAGCCAATGAAGAGGTCCATGAGCCAGAATTGGAAGACGATGTTGGCCAAGTAGAGCAGTTTGATGAGCAGGTAGAAGCTGCTCGCGTAGCTGCCAGTCGTTCGGCCCCAGCGAAAGCAGAGGAACTTGTTGTTGGAGCTCGTCTCTGCCATCGTGCGCGCGGCGTCGCTTCGTCCCTCTGCTCAGAGCAAGCAGTCTATATTCACCAGTATCGATGGAGTCGTGCACGTAGACGGCCAGGTCCTCCACCGCTTTGCTGCGGTCCTTGACGCTCTTGAGATTGCCCGCCTCCTTGGCCGACAGCAGAATCGTCTTCATACTCAGACCTGCAAAAAACGCCTTGGTGGAGGATGAGTGGTTTGGGTGGGAGGGGAACAGGAGGTCGTGTGCCTACCCGACTGGTCGCAGAGCATCTTCCAGAAGAGGTTGGGCAGATAGAAGAAGAGCGCCTGCACGACCAGCACGATGGGCACCCACTGGTAGTAGACGATCTCGCGCGCGTCCCGCTCGCCCTGCTCCCGCGGCAGGGGGTCGCGGAAGGGGGCGGTGTAAGTGTTCTCGATGAAGCAGTAGTCCTCCGTGTACTCCTCCCAGCCCTTCTGGAACTGCGCAGGCACCCAGCACTGGATCGGCTCGCCCACGAACTGCTTGCCTAAAGCCCGTCGTCTTAACCTCCAGCGGTCAGCGGCCGGATTTACATGACCAGCTTCAACAGGCCCGTCAACGAACCTGCGACCATGATGGCGAAGAAGACGAAGAGCAGCGAGGTGACGTAGTAGTTAAGACGGTCGACGACATCGTCGTAGATGGTCGGCTTGAGCTTGTTGAAGAATTTGTCGGCGAACGGCACGAACAGCATATCGCCCGAGCAAGAATCCGGCTAGAGTGTGCTAAGACGCAGCTCGCCTTCTTTCCAATGCGTCAGAGGCGCGATGATCGCATGCGCGCCACCGCCGGTGTCGTTCGGCTCAGCGCAGTCCCACTCGGCGACAGTGTGTAGGCATTCGCTGCGTCGCGCCGAGGCATCGTCGTGCCCGCGCGCTGCTGAGTCGCCCGCCGCGTCTCGCGTTGTTGACGGCGAGGCCGCGCCCGCCCCAACCACCCCCACTCAAATTGCCCTCTCTCGCTCCCTTCCTCTGGCGTCGCGACGCCGTCACACAGAGAAAATGTCCGCTACCGAGTCCTCAACAGTCAGTCATCGGGCGTCGTCGCAGCCACAACCCCACTGACGCGCAGTGGAACTGGAATGGCGAAGGCGTGCTCACGCGCGCTGAAACGCAACACGCCTGCTTGCAATCGCAGTCGCAGCCACTTAAAAAATGGGGGGGGGGATTCGGACTTCCACTCCCCTTTACTCAAATTCTCCAAACTATTAAAAATTGAGTGTTTGTTTTTGTCGTGGAAAAGAACGAACACAGCGCTATTTACTCACAGTTTTGACTGAAAAGTACGTACAACGTATTTACGCGATATCAACACGTACATTACGTGCGTCCTGAATACCGTATCTGTGCGAATCCCGACGGTTCGAATGTTTTAGGTTCGCGAATACGCAGCCGTTGTCCATTCACTGTCGGTTCTGCGTACTGCCGAAGGGCTCGACGCCGCCAACGACTGTCAAGAGAGAGCGGCAGGACGGCAGGGGGCGGTCTCGTCTGCGCGCCGGTTTCGACCGCTTCCAGCCGCCCGCTGCGAGTGCCTACAGCGGCTTCAGCGAGCCTCAAGCGTCTAACGAGGCCGATGAGAGCGTTTGCGAGGAAGAAGTGGAGAGGAAGGCAGCTTTCTGGCCAGTGGAGGCGACGACGCTGCTGCTGCAGAAGCTGCGCACCGACGTGAAGCTCGAGGGCGGCATGGCGCCCGACAGTCGGCTCGACGCCCCCACGCAGCGACACCGCCAGCGGCAGCTCTGCCGCAAAGTCGACGAGGCGGCCCGCGGCGACGCGCGGCGCTCCAGCTCGGCCATACGGCCCAAGCTCTTTCCCTGGGTCTATCCCATCCTCCACATGCAGAGCGTCGGCGGCACCAGCACCGAAGACAACTCCCTGCCGTATCTGCTCATCGAAGCCGGCCTGGCCGACAAAGAGCCCGAGTGAGAACACTTGGTCGACGTGCGATGCGTTGCTCGAACTCTGCTGGCGTGTCCGCAATGTCAATTCTCAGTTTGAATACGGTAACGTCGTATCTCGTACGCACCCGCACGCCTGTGGCTGCTAAGTCCATCAGTATTGAGACGAAGCACAGGCACGCTATAAACAGCCAGTTCCTCGATCAGTTGGCCGGCCGGGAGCGACCTCCGGCCGGACTGTGACTAAAAAAAAAGGCCGGTGTCCCGCTACCGGCGGTCACCGGCCAGCTGTGCATCTCTAGTACACACCGTACCTGTATGACGAGCTAGACAACGACTCTCAGACGAGCTATGCCACCGACTCGTGTTGGGTAATCCAGTGTGCATCGTGTCGGGGACTTTCTACCCCTGGGTTGTGTGTTGCGGAAATGTAACGCGGTGATGTGAACGCGCCCCAATGTACGTATTAATGGAGGCACGTAGGCCGCTGTTAAAATACGTCAACCAAAAATATTCTGAGGAGGACGACATGGAGCTTCACTTTGCATACAAGCGGCATACATACGGCGGCGAGACCTCCTCCAGTACCGCTGTCTCTGCTGCGAGTCTGGAAACAGCGCCGTTGGCGCTGCTGGTGGCACTCGAAAGGCGATCTCTCTCGCCCACCCCGAAAACGACGCTGCTGGATGTCGTCGTCACCCTTCGACCGTTCGACGGCCACAGTGCGAACTGCAGCTGCACCGGTCGGCGACCAAGAACGTCCGCGACGGGTTAATGGCGCCGCCGCAGGCGGCGGACCATATGCGCAGAAGCCGCTGCGAGGCGCTGAAGAGGCAGGGCCGCCCTCAGTCTACGGACCTCTCTCAATAAGGCCGAAAAGAGACAATTCCCGAAAGTGGAGGAGCACAGACAACTGCTGCGTATCAGCGTCGCGCCTGCGCCGCCGTCGAAAATTCCATTGTAACTAGCCAGTTCAATTCAGGACACCGGACAGCTACAAAGTGCTCAGATAGATATACAGATACGTACCAGTTACTATACAGTTAGCCACCGTTCATCCAACCTTGTTCCTTTTACAGCGGTCTACGCAAGGCAAGCACGCTGCCTCCATTCATACGCGCGCTTGGGATGTGTGCTGCGTAGATTGCAAGAGGCGATTAAACGCGTACATAGGCCAGGGGTAGAAAGTCCTATGAACCGTGTGCATGTACCCTGTACGTACACGTACAGTGTAGAGACTTGCGCTTCGTGTAGTGACTGTTCACGTCTCTCTGTCACATCGCCCATGTGCAGACTGCAGAACCTGATGAGATAGAAGCTTCTCTTCGATGACGAATGGTTCACTGCACACTACGCGACGAATTTCATTGCTGAACCTTAGACAAACATGCTAAACAAAGACGAGCATGCAGGTAGATGCAACAAAATGGTGCGTATTACGGATGCAACGCGTGGATTCGAAAACGCACTCTGCATTTTCAAATTTACAATTGGGGTTGGGCAACCCGATCGAATTTGGAACGTGTGTGTGACGATCGTTTGACGCGGCGACGCCCCCTAGTCTTTCACGGAATTTTAACCGTAGAATCATGGCACATGCTTGCAATCAAGCATCCTTCTTTCCAGCTCTGTCTGTGTGCATGTTTGCTTCTGTTGGAAAGTGTTGGCGGTTGGGCCCGTTAGGGGGTGTGTAGCGCTCTTGGCCTGCTCGTCGGCGCGGCCTGCCGCCTGTGGCGTGCGGAGCGTGCGCGGGGCGTCTCTCGCGCGCCTCTCGACCCCCCTCTCGAGCTAGGACAACAACCGGCTTCACGCCGCCCCCCGCCAAGCAGACACCACGACACTATTGCGCGTTACGTATGTACCGTGTCGTGTTCACTAGCGGATCCAGACGGGGGGGAGAGGGGGGTCTCCCCCTCCTGTCAGCTCAGATTTGTGGGGGGAAGGAGGGGGAGAGATCAGGATGAGAAGCAGGAAAGAAGGGCGAGCACAAGGGGAAAATAGGCAGATTTTTACGATTTCGTTGGATTAGGGCACCTAAAAGCGCAAAATTTTCGCCTGCGGCGCTGTGGTTCTCTTCCAACTCACGTTTGATTCGTAAGGGAGCTAAAAAATCCCGTCATTTTTGTCTATTCCATTGTAGTGTAGTTTGTGCGGTGACCTTCTCCCCCCTCTGTCAGAAAATCCTGGATCCGCCAGTGGTCGTGTTCCTTTTGCATTGGTTACGTAAGCACTGCCCCATCTGAAATGACGGTGACGGAGCAAGTGTAGGCGCAGCGTTTCGAGTGTGCAGTCACCAGTGCATATACTGTGTGCGAAGTCGATCTCGGTGGGTGGGCGCCCATTTGTTTATTACGTCGCATTCGCTGGCTCGGTGTTGTTGGCTTCTGTATTTTCCCTACTCTCTGACTAAAATCTGGGCGCAGCTGCCCGACCTGTGCTGTTTGCAGTTGCAATCTCGCTTAGTGGCTGAGACGGCCGAATCAGCGCCGTGTTTTCGTGCGGGTATGTGCGCTGCTCGCTCTGTTGTGACTTGTGGTTGCGCTGCGCGCCGCGTCGCCGGTTGAGCACACACACGCTCCCGCCCACCAACGGTCGGCTGGCTGCATTGTTGGCGGCGGCGGCGCTTTGCATTTATCAAAGGGCGACGAATGTCTCCTTGCACGGCGGCGAGACGAACGGTCAGCGACGACAGTGCCGCCGCGTGCGCGACATCGTCTGCCCTTCTCTGTGCCTCTTCCTTCTGCCTCTCTCACTTGTCGCACCGCCGCCGCGCACGGCTAGCTGCGCTAGCTAGGCTTGCCGAGTGGGGGCGATAAACCGTTTTCTCTACGGCTCGCTGTTGTCACCACGGCCTTTTTATCACTTGTGCGAGCATGCGCGGGGGGGGGGGTCCTAGCTAGTGCGCTTTTTCGCTTTATCGCGGCTCGTCGCGTTTCAGGCAGACGTTGTCGAGCGGCCACTGCAGCAGACGGCGACGACGGGACTAGCAAGGAGCCGGGGAGTGTCACAAAGACGCCCGTCCGTTGACTACGGCGCCGCCTGCTAGCTGCTGCTCTGCCGCTGCTCTGCTCCTTCCTCTCAGTTTGCCTCCCTCTGTGCGGCGAAGGCTGATTCATCGTTCGTCACTTGTGGGCCTGACCAGCCACCACCCACCGCCTTACGCGCACAGTCAGCACCGCGCAGACACACCAACGTCTCCCGAGGGCCGGAGACTGGGACGCCGTCGTCTGATTCGACTGACCGACTGCGCGCCCGTCAGCCAGCCAGCCGGCAGCTCTGCTCTCTCTTTCTCTCTCCGAGTGCTATGCACAACGGTACAAGTACAATGGAGTCGACCTCGCCCTCGTCGCCGCCCGCCACGCTCACGGCCGACCAGATGGAGGAACTCTCAGAGACCTTCCGCACGGTACGCTCTATTCATCTATTGCACCGTACATTCCTAAGTGGGACATTCGCCTCTTCGACTCATCTCACCGCCGTAGGAGACGCTCGACGCCCCAGTTCGCATGGAAACAGTTTACGGGCCGTCTAGCTGTCCAGCAATGACAAAATGCTCTATCGCCTTCTAGATTAATATTGCTCTTGCAGGCTTGTGTGTGTGCTTGCTTGCGTGCGTGCGTGCGTGGGCGGGTGCGTGCGTGCGTGCGTAATTAAACGGTTGGTCTCAGCCAGCCCGTCGTTTGTCCTTATCATCGGCGTTTTCACGGTCGTCCGGCTGCAGTGCAATCCATACATACATTGGGGGGGGGGGGTTGGAGCTGGGGCGCGATCGAAATGAGGTCGTCCTTGCGGCACGGTTCGGTCGGTCAGCAGCGCCCGTTCGGTAGTGGACGCCGACTGACACGGAACGGACAAAATTGAAATGCGAAACCGGCCCCGCATTCCTCGCACCAACCAAGCGCGAGGCGGTGTTTAAACGACCGTCTAACGCATTGAAACTGAATGCACTATATGTCAGCATTGCTCGTCATCACAGGAGGTAGGGACAGAGGGGGTGGGCTGTGTCCACACACACACACACAGCGCCGCGTCACTTCACCCAATTGAACGGCGGACACCCTAGGCGTCTCCGCTCAGTCGCTAAGTAGCGAAAGTGTTCGAATTCGTGTCGAGCGCCGTCTCTGTTTACTCGTTCGTTGGACAGCAGAAAGAGGGTGAACGGTGCCAGGGAACACCGCGCTTTGGGGGGGGGGGGGCTGTTTGGGTTGCTTGCTACTCTTTTTAAAGGCGAGGGCCAAAGGCGTTCGCTCGCTCTGGGGCGGATCCATTTTATTTCTCCCGCGCTTTCTCTCGCACGCGCGGGCGCGCGCGCTGGCTGATGAATGGTCGGCCGCGCGTGGGAACGGGCGGATGGGGGGGGGAGGGAGGTGGGTGGGTGTCGGCGGGCGCGTTGCTACTGCACAGTGTGGGGCGTGTGATTACAATTCCATTGTGGTCGAAGCGAAGGCCGCCGAGTCGGCTGGCACGCGACGACCTGACCGCACGCACAACAACACGCATGTGATTCGAAGTCAGATCTAGTGCCGCCGAGTGTTGTTTTACAAAGCACAGCGGCGCATGCAATGCAACTGTGCGCTGGGGAGCGCACCGCGCGCGCAATATGCACACGATACACACGAAGAAAAGAGCATTATTATGACCGTTTTGATGACATGATTTCATGTATTATTATGACAGCGTTGATGTTCGTTTAGATCGACGTCAACGGCGACGGCTACATCCAGCTGTCTGAGCTGCAGGCGGCGCTGCGCGTGGTGGGCCTGGACTTGGCCGGCTACGAGATCCGTCAGCTCATCGAGCGCTACTCCACCAGCGCCAACCAGGAACGCCTCGACTTTCACGAGTTCAGACAGGTGCGTGCTGGCTGGCTGGCCGGCCGAGCGTCTACTCCTTCCTCATCGCGAAGAGGACGCCGCGTCGCGCCCGCTGCAGCTGTACCAGGACGAGAAGCGGAAGCGCAACTTCGGCGCCGACTGGGAGAGCAAGGTCAAGGGCCAGAAGGACGTGATCAAGGTCAAGAGCGAGGCAGAGGCCACCGACGACATACTGCACACCATTCGAATCGAGGTCCGTCCGTCAATCGGTGCTGGCTGGGTGGGGGCTCTTGTCCTGCAAGGCCGCGCGCAATGTTGCAGGAGCAAGTGGCATTCTCGGACTGGATCAACACCAATCTCTCCGAGGATGGCGACCTCCAGAAGACGCTGCCCATCGCCAAGTCGGGAGAGGACCTGTACGAGAAGGTCGGCAACGGCCTCGTCATCTGGTGGGTTGCTGGTTGTGGTGTCGCTTTATATTTTGGAGGGGGGGGGTGTGAGCCTGTTGGGACGCACGCGTTGCTGCAGCAAGCTGATCAACCTGGCCGTGCCCGAGACGATCGACGAGCGCGCGCTGAACAAGAAGCGACTGAACGTCTACACGAAGCGGGAGAACCTGACGCTGGCGCTCAACAGCGCCCAGGCGATTGGCTGCAACATCGTCAATATCGACGCCGACGACCTCGCAAAGGGCAAGAAGCACCTCGTGTTGGGGCTGCTCTGGCAAATCATCAGGGTTTGTGATGCTTCCCCCTGCCAGAAGGACGTGTTTTCTCATGTCCCTTACCCCTCGCGGCGCTTTCAGATCGGCCTCTTCAGTCAGATCGACCTGAAGCACGTGCCGGGCCTGGTGCGCCTCCTGCAGGAGGGAGAGACGCTAGAGGACCTCAGGAGACTCTCTCCCGAAGAGATACTCATGCGCTGGGTGAACTACCACATGCAGCAGGTGCGTGCGCGTCTGTGCCTAACCTCTCCCTCTCCCTCAACAAATGGACGGCGCGCGTCCCTGTTTCTGCAGGCTGGCAGCGACCGCCGACTGAAGAATTTCACGGGCGACGTGAAGGACTCGGAGATCTACACGGTGCTCATGAACCAGATCGCGCCGCCCGGCCGCGGAGTCTCCATGGCGCCGCTCAACGTCCAGGTGGGTGCTGGGGCTGGTGGTGTGGCATTGGGCCCCTTTGCGAGCCCCAGTGGGCGAGGGGGGGAACGCGTGCGTGGCTGGGACAGGGCGACAACGTGCGCCGGGCGGACGCGATGCTGCGCGAGGCGGACAAGCTCGACTGCCGCGCCTTCGTGACGCCGCGCGACGTGGCCGACGGAGTCTACAAGCTCAATCTCGCTTTCGTCGCCAACCTCTTCAACACCTGGCCAGGACTGCAGCCCCCAGAGGAGGAAGAGAGTGCGTCCACTCGCAACATGGGTGGTCCTTGCGTTGCGCGGGTATGGACGAGGGCACTCTCTAGTCCTCGAGGATATCGTCGAGGAGACGCGCGAGGAGAAGACCTATCGGAATTGGATGAACTCCATGGGAGTGGACCCGCACGTCCACTACCTCTATTCGGACCTGCAGAACGGCATCGTCATCTTTCAGGTTTGTAGTGCGCAAGTGTAGACTGGGGTGGGGGCAGTCGCTCTTGCCGAAATCATTTCGGGTTCGGCAAGAGCGGCGGTCCCCCCCCCCCCGAAATTTTTTCTCAAAGTACATTTAAATGTTCATAGAAAATGTTCACCTGCGCTGCTCATTTCAGTGGAAAACTCGTAGAGTTGTGGTCTGTGTGATGCTAAAAGTCGAAAGTTCCGCCGGCGGCGCCATTTTGGTGTTATTACCGTCAAAGATGGCTGTTTCGGCAAAATGATCATGCCCCGTACAAAAATTTTTTCCCTGGATCCGCCCCTGGTGACACCGTAGCAGTTCGGGGCGGGGGAGGGGATTGGCGAGATTCTGTCACGTCCGCTGCTGCAGCTGTACGACGCGATCCGACCGGGCACGGTGAACTGGAAGAACGTGGTGGTGAAGTTCCACAAGCTGCGCGGCATGATGGACCAGATCCAGAACTGCAACTACGCCGTGGAGCTGGGCAAGCAGCTGCGCTTCTCGCTCGTCGGCATCCAGGGCAAGGACATCTACGACGGCACGCAGACCCTGACCCTGGGTACGCTGGCTCGCTTCCACTACTACATTTTCTCGGAACCTTTTCTCGCGCTGCAGCGCTCGTCTGGCAGCTGATGCGCGCCTACACGCTCAGCGTGCTGGCCAAGTGCACGCAGTCGGGTGACACCCTGGCCACGGACAAGGAAATCGTCGACTGGACCAACAAGAAGGTGCGTCGCGACGGCTGATGACGACGCTGGAACACCGGAATAGAATGTTTGCAGCTGGCTTCGGCGGGCAAGGAGACGTCGATCAGGAGCTTCCAGGACCGGAGCGTGTCGGACGCGCGCGTCGTCCTCGACCTCATAGACGCCATTCAGCCCGGCACCGTCCAGTACGACATCTTCAACGACGCAGGCACCGAAGAGGTACGCTCCCGCCCGCCCTCTGCGATCGGTCGGTGATTGATTGATTGATTGATTGATTGATTGATTTGAGGCGAACCTGGCGAACGCGAAGTACGCGATCACGGTGGCGAGGAAGATCGGCGCCAAGATCTACGCCCTGCCAGAGGACATCGTCGAGGTGCGTGCGTGTGCGAGCGGACTTTTAGCTAGGCTGGAGCTAACACTGAAGCGTGGTGACTTGCGCGTGTTAGGTGAAGCCGAAGATGGTGATGACGGTGTTCGCCTGCCTCATGGCGCGCGACTACCTTCCGGAGGTGCGCGAGTCCTCCGGCGCCTACCTCGACGAGAGCCTCGGCAGCGAGCTCGGCAGTCCGCCCGCCCAGGACGTCTCCGTCGGCAAGGGAGGGGTGCACCTTCTCGAGGACTGAGCACCGGACAGACCCCCCGCCAGCAGCTCATTTCCCTTTCTCGCCTCTCGTCGTTTTCTCTCAAACGCTGATTTAGGCGCGCACGTCTATTTTTGTTTTGTACTCCGGCCACGACTCATCTTCAGAAGTACTGTGTCGGTGATTCCGCAGCGGGCCACCCACCCCGCCCACCGCCTTTTCTGGTTGTTGTTGTTGTTTTACAAAGCAATTGCACAGTCACCATAGAGAGTGTTTTGTGTCCCGGACCGCAGCCGGTCGAAGTGTCGCCAACGCTACTTACCGGCCGGGACGGACGTGTCGAGGCGATGTCACTTTGTCAGTCGGTCGCGCGCCTGTCGTTCATTCCGCCGCCGTCCCCTCTCGCTCTGCCCAGCTTCGATGTCGCGCTCGACCGGTCGCGCCACTCTGACCACCATGGGCGCTCGACGCCTCTTACCCCGTGAGCTCTTCAGTGCTATTTCGGTGCGTTCCCGACCGATGCGATGGTGATCGCTCGCTCGCCTCCCGTGCTTTCCAACGCTGGCAGCGCCCCGTCCCCCCCCCCCCCCCCACTCGGTGACGCCGCGCGTTCGTTTGAGCAGAACCATACGTCTCTACGTTCATAAGACCACGCCCTGACGCCACTACAGTACCGTCTCCAACTCAGCAGTCTGAAGCAAGCAACTAATGCGCTATATGTACTTGTTGACGGCTAAACCTCTGGGGAGGAGGGGGGGGGGGGGGTAAATTGCTCCGGAAGGGCAGTGGGGCGAAGATACACCGAAACACACGAATAACTTCTGAGTCAGAAACGGGTTGCAAGACCTCGTGGCTTCCCTCCCGTGGCGCCTCTACCTCGCGCGTGTCTCGGCAGGCGCAAACATTTAATTGGCTACCTGATAATTAAGCAGTGGGGTCGCAAAGCAGGCGATGCACTGCTTTCAGTGAAAGATTGTTCGGTGCGTGCATCGTACGTAGGTAGCCATGAGCTCACTCCTCGCCAACGGTACAACGATTCTCGACGAGCTGGCAATGGAGCTGTCGGCCGTGTTGGTCTGGAGCAACTTGGGTTCTTGCGTGCCTGCGTTCGTCATGTCAAAGCAGCGACGACAGCTGCGGGTGCTTTTAGCGCTGGCTTGTGTGGCGGTGGCGTTGAACGGCGTGTCGGTGGCGGTGTTCCTGGACGAGCGTATGCGCCGCGTCTCCATCAACGTCCTCTTCCTCGGCATGGCGCTCGCAGACGCGCTCGCGCCCCTCCTCTGCGCGCCCTCCATGATACTCAGCGGGTCCGTCGCCTGCCACCCGCCTCTCTCGCTCGCCCGCGCGGCTCAATCTCATCCGCGTGCGTCAGTTTTCCAGGATGGGCCACCGGGGTGACTGGCTGGCGGACGTCGTCACGTTCGGAACGCTCTATCTCTATCCGCTGGCAAACGCGGCCAGAACCGCCTCCGTGTGGATACTCTGCCTCATCGCCTGCGAGCGATACGTCGTCGTGAGTTCCGGCATAGGCACAGTGCCATATACGGTATCCGGCAATTCTTTCCGCAGCAGGAACAGTTCGTGTTGCTTTACAAGGACTAGCCGCTTCAACTCAGGACTCCTGCTTGCAAAGTGCTCCAAAGTGGTTCAACATCAATTTGTCTCATGAAATAAAATAATGTTGAGATTACTCAGTTGTACAATGATGAAGCACTGAACTGCAAAGTGTTGGAATGCATGTCAACCAAAGCCAATGCATGTCAACCAACGCATTTGCATGAATGCTAAAGAATTGCTTGTAACACCCACTGTTTTAAATAAATTTCATATCAACACACCCGCGACGTAAATTGGAGACATGCGCTGAGACTCATTTGCAGAAGTTTTTTTTTTATTTTTATATCACAGTCTCTGTGGTGATGCTATGTTGGGGGAGGGGGGAGCATCGGCTCTTCGGTGTGTCTGTTTGTATGTGTTGTATGTCCAAAAACGTTTTGCTCTCGCAACCCAACATGAACAATCCGAAACACGCACAAAACGCGCACACAACAAAGACAGTGAACCGATGCAGGGGGGTGGCTGGAGGGAATGGGAGAGCTTGAAAATAGTTTACCCAGCCCAGAGGCCCCAAAGGTTGAGTAACTCAACGACCAATGAGGGTTGGGAGCGAGAATAGGCAGGGATTTATGCAATATCTGAGAAACCTTTCATCGCGCCCAGTGGCCCCAAAGGTCGAGTAGCTCAACGACCAATGGGGGGTTGGGTGCGAGAATAGGCAGGGATTTTTGCAATACTCGAGAAACCTAAGAGGGTCTGCCACCAGCGCGCACTGGAGGGTGCACCCGGGAAAGGGGGACCCTTTTCGTGTCACCAGGTGTCACGATCCTGTGTGTCACTGGCCGGAGCCTAAAAGACTGAGCCTAAACCTAAGCGAAGCCTAAGCCTAAGCAAAGCCAAAGTGAAGCCTAACTGAAGCCTAAGCGAAGCCTAAGCCTAAGCCTAAGCCTAAGCAAAAGCCTAAGCCTAAGCCTAAGCATAAACCTAAGCAAAAGCCTAAGCCTGAGCCTAAGCCTAAGCAAAGCCTAAAACTAAGAAAACACATATGCGCAATTTGTGCCACATGCTCACGGATTATGGTACCTTTCTCAAATTCGGCCCCCAAATGATGGTGAAATGTGCCAAGCAAGCTACACACAAAATTTCAGCTCAATCCATCCAGCACAACTGTCTGCGCTGTGTTGCAGACACAGCCCACAAACAGTCATACTACTGTAGAAAAGGATAATGCTGTATCTTGTCATTACTGTAGCGGATTGGAAAACGAATGCCAGATTTGTGATCAGCATTGCCAATTACATATGCTCGTACTGTTTTGCACCCCCAATTTGCAACATTAACCATCCACAATTTGCACATTCAATGTGCCGTATCTCGTGATTACGGTATCGCGTTGGAAAACGGATGTGATATTCTTGATCACCGTGGTTGATTACATATATCCCGAGTAGATTTGACACTGAATTCTCAAATTCGATCAAACACGTATGCACAATTTGCATAACTCATGGATTGCGGTAGCTTCAGAAGTGCCACTCTTGTTTTGACGGTGAAATGTGCCAAGGAAGCTTCATACAAAATTTCAGCTCAATCTATCCAGCACAACTCTCTGGGCTGCGTTGCAGACACACAGACAAACATTGTGCTTTAGTAATACTAGCCGCTTCAACTCAGGACTCCTGCTTGCAAAGTGCTCCAAAGTGGTTCAATATCAATATTTTCATGTCCTCTGTGATGCCTCATCATCAATACAATGTGTCATAAAATCATGCTGCAAATGCTCAGTTGAAAAGCAACAATGACGAATCTGTAAAGTGATGCAGCAAAAGCCAAAGGAAGTCAACCAATGCAACCAATGCACTTCTGCAATACAGGAGAAGTTTACCTTTTTTGTTGTAACGCTTTATTTTTGCGTCATTACATCTCCAGTCATTACATTCGATAGTAAAAATTTGGCACTATACCATCTTTAGCAGACACCATAAATCCCATATTTAGTGGCGGTGGACTAATTGTTGTAATAAGCCCTTCAGAGCCAGCTAATAATAATTGGCTTTTTGTAATCTGCATGGTTGCTCACATATGTTCATACATCGTGATCTGCAGGCGCAGTGCTGCAGCTTCCCGATCGGCTTGTGCTGACTGACGACTGACTGCTCGGTAGGCTGCTATAAATAATTGAACCATTTGAGCTCAACATTTGAGCGCCATTGAGAAACTAAATAATACGTTTCTTCTGAAGCTCCCTGACCGCTCTATAGAACTCGTCGAAATTTGTGAATGGCCCCTCTTCTTCTTCGAGCGACTTGCCAAAGCGGCGCTTGTGCAAGGCCTTTGGACCTGCTCTAAGCTAGGATCGCCTGTCCGACGCTTCCGATTCCCTTCCGGCGCGTCGTGGGCGGGCGTTTTTCGGCGGGCTTGGGCTTGAGTCTTCCTTACGTCGTTTTTAGAGGCAAAACACAATTGTTGCGTCCGCGTCCGCTGCGTCCGAAACCTAAGCGAAGCCTAAGCCTAAGCGAAGCATAAGCCTAAGCCAAAGCCAAAGCCTAAACATGGACTGGACTAAAGCAAAGTCTGGACTAAGCCTAAAATTAAGAAAGTGTTCATCGGACGCAGCGGACGCGGACGCATTAATTGTTTTCAGCCGTTTTCTACACAAAAAAAAACTAAAACAACGCACCACAAAAACGCTAACACTAAAGCATGATCACACCCCATCCTCAGGCTTAGGCTTAGGCCCAGGCTTATATGCTTAGGCTTACGCTTAGGCATACACGCGTGTGCGTGCGTGTGCGCGAGTGCGTCCATGCGTGCGCGTGCGTGCGTGCGTGCGTGCGTGCGTGCGTGCGTGCGCGTTCGCATAGGTATGTTCGTGCTTTTTTCACTCTCAACCTGAAATATGCAACAACTTGCAACATTGACAATTTGCATATTCAATGTCTCATATCTTGTGATTACGGTAGCTCACAAGAAAACGGATGTGATATTCGTGATCAGCATGGCCGATTACATGTGTCCCAAGCAGATTTGACACTGAATTCTCACAATTGATAAATCACATATGCGCAATTTGCATATCTCCCGGATTACGGTAGCTACGGAAAATCCGGCCACTGTATGATGGTAAAATGTGCCAAGCCAGCTGCTCACAAAATTTCAGCTCTATCAATTCACCACAACTCTCTGCGCTGCATTGCAGACAGAGCAGACAAACAGCTCTACTACTGTAGAAAAGGATAATGCTATATCTTGTCATTACTGTAGCAGATTGGAAAACGAATGCCAGATTCGTGATCACCACGGTCGATTACGTATATCCCAAGCAGATTTGACACTGAATTCTCAAATTCGATCAAGGGCGATTTGCACATTCAATGCATCGTATCTCGCGATTACGGTATCGCACTGGAAAACGGATGTGATATTCGTGATCAGCACGGTCGATTACATATATCCCAAGCAGAATTGACACTGAATTCTCAAATTCGATCAAACACGTATGCGAAATTTGCATAACTCACGGATTACGGTAGTTTCAGAAGTGCCACTCATATTTTGACGGTGAAATGTGCCAAGGCAGCTTCATACAAAATTTCAGCTCAATCCATCCAGCACAACTCTCTGGGCTGCGTTGCAGACACACACACACACACAGACAGACAAACATTGTGCTTTAGTAATATAGATGCACGGTTACTTTGAAAAGTTGACGAAAAATTGGCGAATGGCGCAGTGGGAATTGAACCCACGTCTCTGGATTACCGGTCCAGTGTGCTACCGCTACACCACACGCGCACGCCAACCCCTCGTCAAATTCGAAATGAGAGGATAAAGACAACGAAAGGGCGAGCCTTAGGCCGCAGCACCAAAGTCGTGTCTTTGCCGAAACATATTGAAAAGTTGACGAAAAATTGGCGAATGGCGCAGTGGGAATTGAACCCACGTCTCTGGATTACCGGTCCAGTGTGCTACCGCTACACCACACGCGCACGCCAACCCCTCGTCAAATTCGAAATGAGAGGATAAAGACAACGAAAGGGCGAGCCTTAGGCCGCAGCACCAAAGTCGTGTCTTTGCCGAAACATATTGAAAAGTTGACGAAAAATTGGCGAATGGCGCAGTGGGAATTGAACCCACGTCTCTGGATTACCGTTTCAGTGTGCTACCGCTACACCACACGCGCACGCCAACCCCTCGTCAAATTCGAAATGAGAGGATAAAGACAACGAAAGGGCGAGCCTTAGGCCGCAGCACCAAAGTCGTGTCTTTGCCGAAACATATTGAAAAGTTGACGAAAAATTGGCGAATGGCGCAGTGGGAATTGAACCCACGTCTCTGTATTTGCACGGCATACTGCACGGCATAATTTGCACGGCATACTGGTACGGTATTATGTGTACCACTCATAACGTATGCCATACATCTTCCCTGTACATTATACGTACAGTGTAGTTATTTGTGGAATGCTAAGGGCAACATACACACTGGAAGTGCTGCCTGTGGTTGCATTCTAGCGCTACTTCGCGGTTCTACGTACAGGTGGTGCATCCGTTCCGGGCGCTGCGCTACGAGCGACGCGCACGCGTCCGTCACTGGCTGCTCGGCGTGGCGGGGGCGTCAGTGGGCTACAACTTCGTCCGCTTCTGGGAGTACGAGAGCGACGGACGCTTCGTGCGCGAGCTCCTCAGGGACAACGCCCTCTACTACCGCCTCTACTACTCGGGCTTCAACTTCGAACGACCACCTCACCACTTTGTTTCACCTAGCATCCACTGCGTAACGCGCCAACGTACTCAGAACTCACTAGAGCGGGTGGTCCTTCGAGGCTAGTGGTACAGGTGGTACAGTACATGGCACCACTGCTGCTGGTGTCCATACTGAGCGCTCGCGTTGGCCTCGAGCTGCGGTGGGCGAGCAGGCGCCGCTGTCTGCTCGTGTCGCGCTCAGGCACGGCGCTGCTGCCGTTGTCGCGCGACCGCACGTCGTCGGCGCGCCAGACGGCCGCGGACGAGACGGCGGTTGAGGGGCCGGGAGAGCGGGCGACGGGCGGGCGCGGTGGCGCCACGCGCATCATGTTGGCCTCGGTGCTGATGTTCGCCGCCTGCTCGACGGCCATCAACGTGCTGAACGCCCTCGAGTGGTGCTGGCCGGCCCTCTACGAGGCCGAGGCGCTGGGCCGCTGGGCACACGTGCTCAACGACCTCACCGTCCACCTCGTTCTCCTCAACTGCGCCTCCACCTGGGACGCGTGCGCTCCTCATGTCCGCCATCTCGTCACTAACTAGTGTGTCTCTCGAACAGCAGTAACTTAATGTGTGTGTGAGTGTTTCTCTCATAAGAGCTGCAGGAGCACGCGTCCCGGCTTTTCTACCTCTTGTTCTCCAGACGCTACCGGCGCCGCTTTCGCCGCATCGTCCTGAGCGCTTCAACGACAACCTGCGCAGCGGTCGATCCATGCTTGCAGTAATCAGGGTCCACGTGGTCAGTGTCTAACGCTTCAGCCGACAGCAAGGCCACCTGCAAATTTGACCTCAACAATTTTCGAATGTTCTTAGAATTGTTGTACACTGGGTGGCGTTCTATCACGCGTCAGACGAAATTTTTCTTGCAGAGCAATTGTTGCGCAATGTTCACAATATCGTGTGTGGCGCTATTTTGCATACAGACGGTTTCGTATGCGACCTGGACTGGACCTGAAGCAGAAAACGTGCATAACTTTTGATTTGCGGAAAAGATTATGGTGGGGTTCTAACGTGGTAGTAGAGCATTAATCTTCGCTTTTGCAGATGCGGCAGTGTATGCATGTGATGAGGTGAGGGTGTAGAATTGGCAGTGTAGCAATGTAAGTCAATCACTCAACTACCGTAGTAGGCGTGTACCATTGTCTACTCAATGAGAAAAGTGTTTGCGGATAAGTACGGTATAAATTTCTCTACCGTATCTAAAATGAGCACAAGTCGGCGCGTCGGGCCGATACGCCAATGGTGTTACAAGTGTTACAAGTGTTACACGTGTTACAAGTGTTACAAAGGGTACGGTACAGTTTGCAAATTTACATACAGCTGTTTTTCGTTGGCTCGGAATCGGTTTGTTCTGTTAATTTGATGGTCGTTTTGCAATGCAAGCATCGATGAGTAGCTGTTAGAAAAATGAAGCGAAGAAGCCGGCGCGTAGCGCCCGAACTTTGGGAGCGAGACGACGTGCAGAGCATTCTGGACAGCTTTCGACGGCGCGACGGAGCGCACACTTTTCGATCGGCGGCTGCAAGAATCGTGGTAATATGAGACAAAGTCGTCCTTTTTGCTTTTTGAATACTTGATGGGCGCTGCAATGCAGGAATTGATGGGGTGCGAAGTCAGCGTCATGACCGTGTCCCGTCACGTCAAAGATCCTGGCATGGGCTGCCGGCAGATTGACCCAAGTCGACCGCATGAAAAAACGCAGAACCTGGTGGCAGTGGCAGCAGCCGCACCGCTGCGAGAGCCAGCCACCATCCCGCAGCGCCGCCGCCGCCGCCCTCGCGAACTGCTGCAGTAGCAGCGCTACCTGGATCGGGCACTTGGTCGTCACTACGTCTGCTGTCGCACTGGCACACGGCGGCAGCGGCGTTGTCGACAGCTTCGGCGTCGACACGCGGTCGACCCCGTCTACGTCCAGTGGAGGCCCTTTAAATTCAACAAAGCGGCAGAGCCAGAGGCCGGCGTCCGCTCCGCTAGTAGCGTCAACGACAACGGCCTCAACGACTGCGCTCCTGTCGGGGACGAACGTGACCGCCTCAGCCAGGGTGTTGGGGCGAGCGCTGGAAGACTGGTCGGAAACAGTCGTCAAGACGGCGTCGTCGAGATTGCCGAGTGACTCGTCTGCCTGGGTCGGGGAACCGTCAGGAAGCCGTCTACGTCAGCTGTGAACACGTCGACTGCAGATGAAGCGCCGCGAACTGCGAATCAGAAGCGCGAACAGAATAGATGCAGTTCAATTCTAACAATTCCAAAGTTCCGTATCGTACTGACTCCTTAGTCGCTTATTACATCGCTATTATTGTGCATGTCTAAGCGTAGTCGAATTCAAATTAATGGGGTCTCATAGCGAATGCAAGCTAGCCAGTCTCAGACTTTGGCGTATCCTTGGCGCATCCTTGGCGTATCGGCACATTTGGCGTATCCGCTTTGGCGTATCGGCCCGGAACCCAAATCGGTTGCTGACGCGTGTGGTCGACCCGTCAATGAGACCGCGTTAGATAAAATACACCCACAACACCCACACTTGCGGCTTAGGCTTCGCTTAGGCTTAGCTCTTGCTTCTTTGTTTTAGGCTTAGGCTTTCGCTAGGCTTAGGTTTTCGCTTAGGCTTAGGTTTTCACAGTGTGGGTGTTGTGGGTGTATTTTATGTAACGCCCAATGAGACCGATAGCCTGGCGTTACATAAAAAGCAACGCCAACAACACCAAAGCCTAAGCGTAAGCAAAAGCCTATCCGTAAGCCTAAGCCTGAGCAAAAGCCTAAGCCTAAGCAAAAACCTAAGCCTAAGCAAAAGCCTAACATAAGCCTAAGAGCGTTTCAGCTCCCTGTGACAGAGAGCCGAACCTGCGGCGTTGCTGGCGATGTTTTTTAGTTAACGCTGATAGTCTACGGAACAGTCTACGGAACAGTATTCGGAACACACCGAAATAACTCAAGGCATTTGTCTTCTATAGGCCTTGCTTAGGCTTAGGCTTAGACCTGCTGAGGCTTAGGCTAAAGCCACCGACGGATCCAGGGGGAGGGCGGGGGGGGGGGGGCGGGGGGGGGGGGGGGGGGGGGGGGGGGGGGCGGCGGTGTGGAGCGGCCGGGAAGGCAGCTTGGGTGAGCAGATAGGCAACGTGGGGGCATGCGGGTGGTGCTCGGCAGGGTGGCTGCGTGGGCGGCTCCCAAGGAAGAGAGGAAACACAAAAACGCATCTCTCTACAGCAATTACACGCTGCGCAAATGATTTCATCAACAAGCACGCGGCGTGCTGGCGTGCTGGCGTGCTGGCGTGCTGCACGCCAGCTGAGCTGATTGTATCAACAACAGGCGGTGTAGCATATATTGTTGACTTGAATGTACGACTGCACAATTGTGCGGCGAGTAAACAAAGAGGATGAAGAAAGCTGGCGACATTCGATCGTGGCTGAACAGTGGAGGGCCTGGGCCGAGCAAGCGAGCCAGGACTGTCAGCAGTTCGACGAGTATTTTCGACGAGTCCATTGGCGGTGGCGGCAGCGCTGGTGCGCACGGCACAAACGGCGGCGTGAGCGCTCCAAGCCCAGCGCCAGAGGCTGCTGCTCCCGCATCGACTGCTCCCGCATCTGACATTTGCAACTACATGCAGAGCGGGGCGGCAGTGACAGCGCTCAGCACCAAAGACAGGCTCAGCATCTTGCGGGAGACGTGGGCGCCGCCCAGTAGCTACACGTTTCCACACACCGAGGAAAAGACGAAGGCTGGCAAGCTGCGAACCGGGACCTACCCGTGAACACGAAGAAGCTGAGCGCCGCTTTTTTCGCCAAGGAGAGCCGCAGAGTGTAGATGTCGATCTGATTGATTTATTTGTTACATTGTATTTATACATACCTCCTTTGACAGTTATCGCATCGTGTATACGTGTGCGCATGTAACTTTCGTTGCTGGTAGTAAAGTTGGTTTTTCGGCGAAAATTTCTGGGCACATAGTTCACCCAACGTCGCCGCCGGCGTCAGTTAAAAAAGACGCAAGTTAAAAAAAGACGCATGTTAAAAAAGACGCATGTTAAAAAAGACGCGCGTTAAAAAAGACGCGCGTTAAGAAAGACGCAAGCCACAAAACGACGGAGGTTAAAAAAGACGCAGCAGTTCTCCAGGCGGCCGCTAAGTGGAATAGGAAGTGGAACGGGAACGGCGCGTGCGTGCAGATGTTTGTCGCTTTACCCTTTGAGAGTCGAGATACATGTATGTAGATCCCAGCACTCCAATCGCCTTTTTTCCACAATTGTATAATGTATGTATCTGCTGGACCAAGGCGGTCAATCTCAATTTTTCAGCCGATTTTAAACAACACTGCTTAGCAATCGGATAACATGGACACCATCGCAAACCTACTGCACATTCGGAGGCCCACCTTTCCTGCCCCCAGAAATTCATCCCTGTCAGGCCAATTTACTCCTGCAAAGAGTGCGCGGCAAAACTGGCAAACTAGATAACTGTGATACGCATTATTCAATTTTTATATTGGCGCGTACAGCAAGGAAGCGTACAGCCAGGACGCTTCGTCGACTGTGAAGGCGCGGCAAATGTACAGGTACACACACAGTGACGCTTCCAGATGCTGCCAATTCAACGTCGTCTATGCAAAAAACTACAATGTCCATAAGTGACGTGAAGTCTGCAGTGGAGCAGAGCGTCGCTCTCGTCCGAAGCGAGCTGACGATCAGGCGCTGACGCTCGTGAACGCGCCAGCGTGCATGACCTACGGGCTACGGCTACCACGTACCGGCAAGAACCAACCGACCGTCCCAGTTACCTGACCAGTTTCAGGCGGAGCGTTCGAACAACGGCGGCGAGCGCTTCCCGCCCAACGCCTTCTGCTGCAGCATCACGGAGTGCTGGAGTATTGTCGTCACTGGGTCAGCAACATGGCACACAACATTGCTGAACATAGAACATTGCTGCTGCCGCCGCCGTCTGCGTCTTTCTAAACGCGCGTCTTTTTTAACGCGATAATATCAGGCTGCGTCTTTTTTAACGCGTCTTTTTTAACATGCGTCTTTTTTAACAAGATTTTCCGCGTCTTTTTTAAGCGTAACCTCGCCGCCCCCCCCGTCGCAAAATCCTGGATCCGTCACTGGCTAAAGCCTTGTTTTAGCTTAGAGTTTTTTCCTGGCTTAGGCTTAGACCTGCTGAGGCTTTCGCTTAGGCCTTGCTTGGGCTTAGGCTTAGACCTGATGAGGCTTAGGCTTCTACTGGCTTACGCTTTGGCTTCTTTTAGGGCTTTTTTCGCACGGTAGTGCATCATTGCTTTTAAAACACTACTATATATACCCTGAAAGCGGATTGCAACATTTATTCAGCAGGTTTGAACTTGGTGACCATAGCGCCGAGTCCCATCGGAAATCGATAGAATGAAATCTGACAGAATATTGATCGTCAGCTCTTCGTCGAAAACCTGCGTTACAAACAAAAGGTAGCGATGCTGCGAACCCGTTTTGCAACTGTTTCACAGCAATTATCACATCGAAATACACGTGGATTCTGTTTTCTCAAAAGCAGCACAAAAGGCCTTTTGGTTTATTAGCCCTGCCCTCATAATTGGCCCCACTCCCTAAATTAGTCAATGTCTAAAGCCCAAACTTTGCAGTGTTTGCTTGGTGAACAAATGTGTGTGTATGCATGTACTGTAATCAGTTATAATTGCCCTTCCCCAATAATTACAATTAGCCCCCCCCTCTGTGTATGTGTATGCAAGAGTGTGTGACTGAAAGCGTGTATTACTGTGTGTGAGTGAGATTATGATTTCACTAAAATGTGCTTTTCTCATGGTTACTGTCACATTTTTTGCCATTTGCCAGCTAAGAGAACCATTGCTCAACTAGACCATATAATGCCATGGAATGCAAGAAATGCAAAGAATGCACTCTTACCTACACGTGCACATACTGGCACCCATATACACACACACATTCGTTCCCAGCACCCACACTGGCACCCAGCAAACACTGAGATAGTTGTTTTTCATTAGACAATGCCTCATTTAGGGAGTGGGCCCAATTATGAGGGTAGGGCTAATAAACCAAAAGGCCCTTGGGGCTAGTTGTAAGGGGGGAGGATAATTTGATGGCCAGTTACTGAGGGAATACTGTAAGTGTGTGTGTGTGTGTGCACTAGTTGTGTGAATTGTGCTCTCTCAGTATCCACTGTTGTTTGGGCTGCTTTCGAGAAAATAGAGTCCCAATCGTTGTCTTGTGCTGTGCTTGGTGCTGGCTTGTGCAGAATGTAAAAAGCAGTCCATGGCATGTACAATTTCATGATGAATCCGAATCTGTGCTTGAAATTGTAAAAAAATTTTCAGGAAATGCTCAGACTAGCCCCAGACCACAAGAGGGTCAACTTTGGCCTGCCCTAAAGTTTCGAGCACGGCTCTGGGTTCGATTCTTGAGGGATCCCCTAGAACGAGTATCAAAATAACTTTTCGTGCTCACATATGGGGCATATGAGCCTGCTAGCGTTGCCTCTATTCCAACAACACGCTACAAAATTAAATAACGTGAAAAGTGTTGTTGGGGGGGGGAGTGAAAAAATTATGCACCCCCAACCCCCACCCACAGTTACAGATATGCCTGGGGAGGGAACCACCCCCCCCCCCAGTCACAGGTATGCTAGAGCCAGGAAGCATCACATGAAAGAAACATAACTCATGGAGTGAACATTATGCCATGGCCTGGCATCTTTTGGGTGGGTAACATTTTGTGCTTGAACAACAGCCTAGGTAAGCCTAAGAGAAACAGTGATGCCAAAAATGTACCCCTGTACAGTGTTCACATGCGCAACACACATACCGACGCACGCACGCATGCACGCACGAACGCACGCACGCACGCACGCACGCGCACACACGCGCGCACACACACGCACACGCGCATACATACGCGCGCGCGCACACGCGAACACATACGCGCGCGCGCACACATGCGCGCACGCACGCACGCACGCACGCACGCACGCACGCACGCACGCACGCACGCACGCACGCACGCACGCACGCACGCACGCACGCACGCACACGCGCGCGCACAGACACGCGCACACACGCGAGCACACGCGCGCGCGCACATCCAGTGACGTGGATGGGTGCCGGAAAAATGTCGGCACACTAGGGACCCCACCCATACAAAAACAACCCAAATATAGGTACCGCTGGGCCGGTTTTCCGACAAAGCAGAAAAAACACAAGGCTGCATGCATAGGTGTTTTTGTTTGTCTTAAAGAAACGTCAGGCGGCAGAAGAGGCCACGCACTAGTTGTCTTGGGCGGCGCGAGTGGGATGCCGACTAGGCTCGCTTCAGTGTGCTCATCGGTGTAGACACATCGGCTGCGCCGGCTGTGAAGTGCACGCTGCGTCGAGCCCCGTCGTCGACTATCCATCTTCACAGAGGAAAAAAACACGAGAACTGGTTGCTGAAACGGCCGTGCCGTCGCGAACGCTCATTCAGTTGACACAGTTAAGAGAATCAGAAATCTCAAGAATACTCCTCGAGTCTCTCTCTCTCTCTCTCTCTCTCTCTCTCTCTCTCTCTCTCTCTCTCTCTCTCTCTCTCTCAATTTTTGCCGTATCCAAGGACAGAAAAGGCGAGTTGAGAATGCGAAATGTGCTAGTGTATAGGGTGTGGTTGTGGAGAGAGACAGGCAGTGTCGCAGCCTGGGAGGTTCACAAGAGCATCGCCATGTATAGAGGAATGACAGTCAGAAGAGTGTCGACGTTCAGCCAGAACAGCCTCAGTCGTGTGGAGTTTCCGTGTAATCTCGCCTGATTGGCGCGCTACGCACTTCTCGAGTTGAACCGATCGACTGAATGATGCTGCGCTGCTACAGTATGACTAGACGTGTCACAGCGTCGAGAGTGTACATACCGCCGACCGATCATCAGTACGATTTGGTAGAGTTTAGAAGAGTCACTTGGGCAGTCATGCAGCGCGCCGTCGCCAAGCTGCAGTTGCTGACGAGCGGCATACCCGACTTGAGGGGCGGCGGCATAATGATCTCAGCCCTGTGAGCCACATCGATCAAGCAGAGGTGGATTCATAGGAGGCATGCTCACCTTCCTCCCCTCAGTGATCGCCTTCGACAGCCATCAACGTACTGATTCGTAGTGATATATAGTGATATATAGACATACGGTAGTAACATACTGATTCCAAGTTCAGCAACGACAATGTCTTCAATAGTGATAGAAAAAGAATCGCAGTCAACGGTACAACAACAACACACAATGTGCACACGCGTCGGATTCGGCTACGGTGAATTGCCGCCTAGCGCAGCCCAAGTAAAGTCCTTCAGAAGAGTCTTACCTAGTTTATGAGTTGACTTCTGTAAGAGTCACAGAATTGTCAAAAAAAAAACATGCGGACACTTCTTTTACTTGTCGAATCTCACGGATTCCTGTGATAGTTTTTATGATGAAACCTTGGGCCCACTGCATGGGTCGGCAATGAATGCGTCAAAAAAATTCAAAGTCGGGGCGCTAAAATGTGTCGATAATGTCGATGCTGAAAACCATCGGGAAAAAATGTCGATGCCGACTCCGGGGTGTACCACCTGACAAAGGCTGCCATTGCCAACACGACCGCCCCTGAAGACACGGCTTGGGCGCTCGCTCGCGCGCAGTGGACACCCACTCACTCACTGATGCGACTGTAGACGGCCAGTTTGTGGACTTCCAGGTTGCCAAAGCACAGGCCAGCATAGTTGAGTGCGAGCTCGGCTTGCTTCGTATGGCACGGCGCAAGCGTACTATTCAAACGGAGAGTGGCGTAGCCAAATGGGGCAGGGGAAGCTTCAGGCTGATTCATAATTAACGGTCTTCCCATCGGTCTCGGTCTCGGTCTCGGTCTTCGCATCGGTCTCGGTCTCGGTCTCGGTCTTTTTGACCCATGCAAAACTGACAACGCGTTGCCTCCGGTCTTTCAATGATCTTCGGTCAAATGCGCGCCTTTCAGCGTATTTAGGAGCGTACTGTGGCCCTTGTTTTCGACCTGCTTCATTTTTTTATGCGACTTCCCTAAGAAACAAAAAAAGCACACGCAGTAGACGACGGGAACGCACTATCACCAGACAGACAGACAGACATTGTGCGGCAGACGCAGACCGCCCCCAGCGCTTCTGGCCGCCGCCACGGGCGCGGACGCCGCTACAGGAGCTGTCGTCAGCGCCGGCGTCGACACTGTGGCCGCTGCTGCCGACGCTTTCGCTGACGCTGCCGCTTTCGCCGACGCTTACAGAAAATGTAGGACACTGCCGATCGGGCCGTCCACCTTGACGTATGTAATGGCGGCGCAGATTTTCCCGCCGCTGTGTCTTTTACAGACGTGCTGCCATGCCGCCGCCGTTTTTTTTTTAGTTTTGGTATTAGAGCGCCCGTCAATTATCCAAGGAGACGGGCCGCCTACACCTGTTGAATACGACGCATCTTAAACTCTTCCTTGTTTTCAATTTCGGCAAATTTCCTAGTCGCTTTACCCTTATGCGAATACCGACAAATTCTTTGAGGGTCACGGCTATAGTAAAGCGTGACTACGGTAGCGCGCGCGTTCAACACGAGACCGATGAAGACCGATGAAGACCGGAGCAAATGTTCAAAGTTCCCAACATCGTCGGTCTCGGTCTCGGTCTTCGCATCGGTCTTGGCTGTTTAGCATGGGAAGACCGAGACCGAGACCGAGACCGAGACCGAGACCGATGGGAAGACCGTTAATTGTGAATCAGCCTTTCCCCTATTGCAATACATCCCTGTAGCCTGTGTAGGTATGTATTGCGATTTGAGCGTGTACTGCAAGTGCGTAGTGTGTATCGTCTATGTAGTGTGTATTGGGTTCGAGTTTTAGTACACGCACATTTTGAATGTGTATGTGTATTGATACAAATGTGTATTGGGCAATGCGCAATACGCAATACCAGAGGCACTCAAATGTGAATTGGGAAATATACTCACGACAACACTAAGCACGACGACGACATCGGCGACATCATGCGGGTGGTGCCTCGCCGACAGAAGAAGGAAAGCGAGGACCGGATCGATCCCGCCTACAAGTTGCTGCGAGGGGGCGGGAGAGGGGGGAGGGGTAAACAAAAAGAAGAGGCGGGGCAGAAATGCAACAGGTGAAATGTCGCAAAAGAGCCCATCGTTTCACGCAGTCCTCGGGCCACACTGCTTGTCACGCGCAGTCAGCAGTCACTGATTGTGTGGTGCTGCTGCCGCGGCCGAGCGCGTGTCTTTCTTGGCTGGTCTCGCTACGTGTACCCACATTGTCCTAAAATATCAAACATATTCGATGAAAAACGCTGAAGTTAAAGCGAAATGAAGCCGACGATGGATAAATGGCCCACCCTGTATTTTAGAAGAACCCCTACGCAGTACGCAGTGAAGCAGAGTAAAACGCTTGTTGTCGTTCTCGTTGTGTAAATCGCGGCTTTGTTGGATGGCGCGCTGCCGTCGTCCTAACGAAAAGCCCGAAATGACTAGCGCCCACTAATGAACTGACGACCAGCAAGCGCCTCGGGGTGCTGCTGACGCGCATGGCCGTTTAATTGGCTTGCTTTGTGGTCAAGCGCTGTCGACGCATGTTCCGTATCAAAGGCGCCTGCCGACGACGACGCTGACGACGACGACGGCGTGGCGTCTCATGTGAGCGAAGGCAACACATTGTGTCGCGACGGACGGCAAGGCGCAAGTGGCTTCGTTTCACGTCCGGCGTGCGTACGTGTGGCGTGTGGCGAGGAGGCGTTGGTGGCAGCGTCGCGGGCGCGCTCATCTAGCCGCTGTCTTAGTCAGAATTAGTCATTTGTCACTGTCCCGTGCGGCCCCGACAGCTGACCATCCGTTTCTGGTCGACCGACGCGTGACATGTTGGCCCGACGGGCGGCCGTAACTCAGCAGGCTGCCCACACCTAGGGCCGCCACCGACCTGCGGCGTCGTTACTTACGACCGCGCGCCGCTTTCCGTGTAATGCGGGAGCGTGGACGACTGCTCGACCTTGGCGCGTCGCGCAGACGCAGTCGAGCTGCGCGCGTTCTAAACTCGCGACGCGACAAAGAAAGCGGTGCGACAATGGCGCGACGCGTCTCTTGGCGTCCTCGCCGACTCGTTCGTTCCGACGATCGGCGTCGTGGTGGCTGGCATTAACCCTAATACGTATCGGAGTTTCCTTGCGCGGCCCTGTCGTCGACGTCTCGCCGCT
>JASAMY010002247.1:0-34723 GCA_030248085.1 Paralinhomoeus sp. GSCO2_6 | reverse complement strand
TGAACGCTCACGTCGGGCGCTAGTCTGAAGAGCTGCTCCTTCTTCAGCAGTGGACGGCTGCTGCCTAATCCTGACCTGTCCAGCATCTCCTCCAGCTCCGAGAGCCGCGCGAAGTTCCACTGCCGCACACTCGGGTGGACCTATGGTGAGCGAGGAAGTTGTTTGTGCTGCGCATTGGTATTCAACAAAAGCACGGCACGTGTCTGGAAATCTTTGCGCTCACAGAGGCGCCTACGGAATGGCGTGTACGAGCCCGAATCGGCCAAGTCTAGCGGTTGCTTGGACCCGTCCCCTAGGTACAGTACTTCTACCCGATGACTCAAACCCCTCTAGAATTAATGACACTCACGGCCATCTGAGTGGGCGATGCCTTGGTGGAGCCGTCGGAGAGCTTGTCGAGACACTGGAGGACCTTCTTCTCGCGCTGGAACTCCACCGTGAGACTGTCGTTGAGGATCAGCACGAGACGCGCGTCCCGCACACCGCCGCCCTCCAGGCGCGCTCGGCCTTTGGCGCCTGCACACGAGCGTGTGCACTCAGACGGACTGCCGACTTCTGCTGGCGTCGCCAAACGTTGAAAGAATTGAAAAGGGTGCCGCGAATCGCACTCGCCTTTGAGCACTTTGCGCATCTCCCACTTGAGGACCTCGACGCCGACGTTCGGAGTTCCTCTTCGGCCCTTTGTCGTGGTCGGTGTCGGAGTGGGCGTCGTCGTGAACCGCCTTCTCGTTTGAGGTTGTCGCGTCGTCGTCGTCGTGAGCCGCGTCGTCGTCGTGGCCGCCGTCGAAGTCGAGGATCCAAATTGGATAGAAATGCCGCCGCCGCGGCGGAGCATGTGGCAGAAGCCGCAGGTGAACGGGCAGTTGCGCAGCATCCAGGCGTGGTAGCGCGTCGAGGAGCAGAACCGCTGGTCGCGCCACCACTCGCAGTAGTCGCCCTTGTCCACGCACACTGCAAAGCACAGCAAAGAGGGATTCTGGTAAGGGTTTGTCGCACTCTTCTACAGTGTGGAAGCTTGCATCAAGTGGAGACACGATGCAACAGGCTGGATGGGATTCGTATAACCTGCACAGTGTTATTCAACTTCCAATGCAGCTGACCATGTCATCTTTGTCGAACAATGCAATACATATGTAGGTTGGGCAAACGTGACCTGCGACGTGCCAAGCCAATCGCGCTCCATTTTACTTGTACTAGCGCTGGCGGCAATTCTCTACTGCATAGTATTGTGGCGATTTGTATTGCATTGTGGCGATACAGTAGTCCATGGACTCACGTTGTGGCAGCGGCGGCAGTTGCGCTTGCGTTAGCGCCACCAGCAGCGAGGTGGCGGCGCAAAAGTAGACCAAGAGAGCCATTCCCTCAATCGGCTTTTTTCGGGAGAAACCTGTTAGTGCCAAACGATGTGTCGTGTCGCCGCGTCGCGGCACCATGTAATGCGCGCCCGCGCACGCACAATGCGCGTTCACGTGCTTGCTTTGGCGGGGGGGGGGATGAGGGGGGGGGGGGGCGAAAGAGGAGGGGAACGGGGTGCGAGCGGCGTCTGCGGCGCGCCTCGCGGCGTCGCGCCCGACTGCGCGCTCCGAAAATTGGCTAGCATTTTTTCCAGAAGTCATACATGCAGAGAAGAAGGAGGGTAGAGAGAGGGAGAGAAGGGCTGATTGTTGGGGTCGAGGGCCCATTGACGCCTGCCAGCGGTGGGTCACCAGCACCACCATCGCGCGAACCCCCACAGAGTACAACAATCGCTGTTCTCTGCTGGAAAGAAAATGGCGTTTTGCGCAATGCGCTTGCGCGGATGCGCATCGCGCGGTGTCTGCGCGTAAAAAGCGGAACGCAACGCAACTCAGCGGCGTCGGCGGCGGCGGCGACACAGCGATAAAATCGGAAGTATCAGCGTAAATCGATCGAGTTTACAAGTAGCGTCCTCCTGAGTCTTTTATCGACACGTGTTAGTAGGGAATGTGGAATTTGAACCTAAAAATTTGCACTTCCGAAGGAGGTGGAGGTGAAAGCTTGTTCGATGGTTCTGAAGAAACAGATAGTCCTTTGACGTTTATAGACGCACCAAAATGACTCCCACTCCCCATCAGTACAGCAGCTCTCCAACTTTACACTCCCCCTCTGCAAGGACGCACACTCTAGCGCACACTCCGTGCACAGCAGCAGTGCGTTTGTAGCGCAGTAATTGCCACTGGCTGTGGGAACAGAGAAAGACACGAAGTATAGCGGCCTGTTAGACACGCCGAGATGACCATCGCAAATGGACTAATCGTCACGCTCAGTGGCGTGTGCTGTGCCGTCGCTTGCCTGTACAGGCTGATCACAGGCCGCAGCAGAAGGGCGGTTCATGTCAAGGTGTCCTACGGATGGATATCTGTCGCTGTATCTCTTTTGGCGACGCTCTACCAGATCCACAACCATATGGCGAGTGCGTGCGTGCGTGAGTGCGTGCGTGCGTGCGTGCGTGCGTGCGTGCGTGCGTGCGTGCGTGCGTGCCGTAAGCACCTACCGTATCTTCGTTTTTTTAGGACAGCAAGTCGCTGCGAACGGTCGAGAATAGGCTCATCGCCGTTTTTGGCCACTGTTTTTTCGCTACGCTTTTCGCTTTTTTCTTTGTGAGAAATGTCGCTGTGATAATCGACAGCGTAATTGGACTCTCAACCAAATTTGCCACTTTCAGACTTGGCAGCAAGTATGTTATATAGCGGGTCATACTACTAATTAATGGGACATGCCGTAAACCCTCCAATCAACCTCGCTCATCCTAGGCCCCCAATAATATGAAAATATTAGCCCCTCCTCCTTCAGTCTAGGGACATAGGTACGATACAGTTTCTTACCGCTCTCTCCTCAAAACAAACTAACCCCACAGGTATTCTCCTCACCCGAATTCTAGCAAGAAGTGTAGCCTGAACAAAAATCTAGCCCTTGGGCTTATTGGATGACTTACGGTGTGTTGCTTTTTTGCTGTGCCTCTTTACTCCTAATTAATACTGCGCAGCATAGATTTTCTTTAGATTCTTGCCATGCCCTATGACGATTGTCGACTTTGTATCGCTTGGCATTGCCTGCGCCCTTGGCTGCTTTCACTATTTCACTAGAAGCAATTATTTCGTCATGTTGACGTTGACGGCCATGTGCTTGTGCGTCACCTGTCTCCAGTTCGTGAGACCCCAAAGCACGAAAGTCGCTTGTGTGGCCGTGCTGCTGCTACTCGGCGTCGCCGCAGTGACTCACATGACTGGTAAGCAGAGATAGTTTATGGATACTGTACTTTCTTTGAACCTCATCTTGCCCTCAAGGCACTAGTGGAGCCGGGAGGGTCGGTCCAATGTTTTAGGGCTCCCGTTGCTTCAATGTCAAAGTGTATTCCTATCTAGAGATATTGGTATCAATGTTCTTAGCAATCAAATGGCCAATATACAGTACATTCCAGCACAAGTCTATTATACCACCGCTCTAGCCACGGCACAAGAAGTTCCCGCGGAAGCGCTGTCCTCACCGCTGGCCATGCTGGCGATGACGATGGCGGATCGGTCGAGGCGTCGTCCGACGCCTTTCCACCTGGCCGTTCCGCGCGTCTACACCTCCGTAGAAGCCAGTCTCTTCCGGCCCAAGGCCTACTCTCGTCTGGGCGTCTGGTACACGCTGCTGCCCTGCGCGATCCTCTCGCTCTTCGTCGAGTTCTCCAACAGCGCCGCCCGCGCGCGACTCGGCGACCGCCGGAAGGCGACGCGCGTGGCGGCGCTGCTGTGCGCATTCGCGGCCTTCATTTGCGGCATGTGCGTCGGCCTGGAGTTCCAGAGGAACGAGCTCGTCATGCTGGGCGCGCCTTGCGTGATTACCCTCCTGGGTACGGTAGTGGGCTGCCTGGCCAACGGCCACTCTCTAGCCGACTGGTGGCGCTTCGAACTTTGAAAGTGAAAAGGGAAAGAGATTTGTTTGCCATATGGAAAATTTGAAGTGACGATGTGATTTCGGCATTGGAAATAAGGTGTATTTTTTACGTGTACCGAAAGTGGCACGGTCTATTCTTGCATCGGTCAGGGAAACTGCAGTGCGTTCTGCGCATTCTTGTTAGTCCTTCTAATAGTATAGCCAAACATTCACCTGTATAATTTTATTATTGTTTGTTAATTAATGTTTGTTCTGTAAAGGTGCGCAACACGTTTGCGAATAAACAAATGAAAAGAGAAATGGGGCTGGTGTGGTGGCTGGCCCTCAACGCCGCGTCGCGACTCTGTCTCGCCAGGACGTTGCACTGCCTCAACGGCACCGTCCATCTGTTCGTTTTCAATCGGATTACTTAAGATGAAAATGGGGGTATTCATTGACAGAAAGACCGCATACTCTTGCCGTTTGTTTGTGTGCGGGGCAGTTTCAAAATCTTTGGCTCAATCGTTTTTTTACGTAACAACGGTATAATGGATCAGCATGGTTTACACTGTGTTTGCTTTTTTTTAATTCGGGGACCTATTTCTCCACGAATTTTAGGAAGGCCTCAAAAACTATTCAATGTTTTTTCTTTCAATTTCCACGTCTAGTGCCGTTCCAGAGTCGACGCTCGCCTCGTGCGGGACGTGGCAAGCGTGGACGTCCCGGTGTCGCAGTCGAGGAGGGCTGCGGCGTGCGAGGCGATTTTCAGTCTGAGGAGCCCTTTCGTCGAGTTGAGCACCGACTCGAAGGTGGCGCGCCACGTCCGCGTGGCCACGGGCAACAACCGCTGCGTCCGCATCGGCCTGACGCTCGTCTGCTCCTGCGACGTGCCCGATAACTGCAACGATCCGAGTTGGGACAATGAATTTTCTCAGTTTTCTCATTTAAAAAGAAACTTTGACCATCTAGACGGCCTGTGGCTGACGGCGCAGCGGCTGAACAGGACGGTGGGCGGCGGCTGCCGGGTGGGCGAGCTCTTTCCCATCGCCGCTACCAATCGCTACCGTAGGGTAGATTCTCTCTTTTAGTAATAAATTTACGGATGGGCATACAATTTGCGGTTAAATTTAGCCAAACTTCTGTCTAGTCGAGTACACTCGAAACGACCGCGGCTGGCTGGACGTTGGTTTCTCCGAGCTCACACAAAACGCAAGCCGTTTCATTTTTTCACCTTTTAATTTAAATTAGTCGATTGTAAATTGTTCTTGCTCCTTTAGGTCGCCAACCATTCCGCAGAGTTCCAGCGATTGGTTGGGCGAACTGCCGCCGATCGAATTTTCACCCACGAGGGGGCTGTCTGCTTGGTTCCCCACATGGTCGACTTCGCGGCTCACCCGCGCGATCACATCGTCTGCGGCTGCGTCGGCTCCTTCTGCAACGCGCGCGCCAACAACGCAGCCATCGGAGGCGCCGTCTACAAGGCCGTCTTCTGGCTACGGTCCCGTCCGGCGGCGCCTACGCAGGCAATCACAACGCCCACAAGCAGGCGTGTGCGTGTCCAGAGAAAAAGTCGGGACGCCGCAGAGACGACCACTCCTGGACAAGTGCAGCAGTGGGGCAGCGCCACGGTCGATGATTCGGCCACTTCAGACGTCACACAAGGAGGAAGCTCTGCTGCGGTGTCGTCAGACTTGACGACGTCTGCCGAAGTTCTGGCAAAAACGCTCGCCCAGACTGTAGCAACCTCACCGGAAGAACAGGTGTTCATTTCAATCGAAAGAATCCATGCGTGGGAAAGGACAACTATTGAAGAGTCGAGAGAAAAGACAGCGACCGGCTCAACGTCGACAACTCCAACCGCATTCAGTGTCCCGTCAGCTGCAGCCGAAGTTCGAGACAGCCAAAAGGCGACGAGATTGCACAGTTCGACAAAGGAAATGTCTTACATTTCGACAGAGGCGACCGTCAGGCTCCGTGAAAACAAGAGCCAAAGTGCAACTCGGGACCAAGCGGTCACTTTGGACGAGCTGAAATGGACGCCAGAAAACTCGGGCAACCATTCTTCCAGCGCTTCACCCAACGCGACTGAAGAATCGCCACGAGGCGACCGCGTCGTCAGCGACAGCACGCAGATTCTGCTGGCTGTTGGCTGGGGCCTGCTGGGCGTGGCGCTAGGGCTGGGCCTGGTCTGCCTGGTCAGCCTGGTCGTCAACCGTCTGCGGCGCAAGTTTCGCCGACCACCGGCCGATGCCCAGCCGTCAGAGTCCAGCGTCGTCGACGAGCCGACGTCGAGCGCCTCTGCCGAGGTCGAGCTGTCGAGCGACGTCGTTGACGAGCTGTCGAAGCCGTGCCAGGGCTGCCGACTGCCGTCGGACACCGAAACCGACAGTGAAGACGAAGTCGCCACGGATGAAGACGACAGCAACGCAGCAGCTGAGGAAGATGGACAGGAGAAGGAGGGCGAGGAAGAGGGCGCGACACTGCCCAGAAACCCGAATGTCGTCACCTGCAGCACCTGCCCCAATTGACAGTGGCCCATGAAATCCGTGTCTGCATAGTGATACAGTATTACTAAGTATTACGCACCTGTACGATGGGCTGAGAAAGGTTTTTTACAGGCACGTGTCAGTGAATTGTGACTAAAACGAACAATCACAATGTGTCTATAGCTACACTGTAGATTCGAACAGAAACTCTTCCTGTTGTTGAACTTGTAGTCCTCCTACCCAGTGCAGCCTCAGGTCGGTATACGCACGTTTATTGAAACTACACCGAATGCCATAAATATTGTCCTACCGAGTTTGCGGGATGACCATACCGTAAATCCTCCAATAGTGCCCCCGGGGCACTATTTTTTCAACCTCTCCTTACCCGGGGGCACTGGAGGGGGGGGGCACTATTGGAGGGGGGGCTTCTATTATTTCAACCTAAAAATTTTGAATGGCAATGCTAGTTTTGCTGTCAAAATTGCCGATTTTCGGTGATTTTGATCACTTTTGCCACATTTAATGGTTGATTTACCGCTAATAGTTGCTGAAACGTACTATTATTGGTTAGTAGTAGTGTGCATACACGATATAAATGTACCTGCCACTATATTTTTGCCCATACAAGGCACATGGCACAACATACCCCATACACCCGGGGGCACTATGGGAGGCGCCCTCAATTATTCCAATCCTGCCGTACCCGGGGGCACTAGTGGAGGGGGGGCACTATTGGAGGGGGGGGGGCTGTATTGGAGGATTTACGGTAACTTTTCTTTGTATGTGCTGACACGCGCCAAAGGATGCGTTCGAGAAAGCGTACATACAGGCTATACCGCCCGCGCCCAGTAGCACAGTACTGCTTTCTGTAAAAGCGCGCGCAATTCGCGATAACCGCGAATGGTGTGCAGTGCGCGATTCTTGCACCCGTTGTCGCTTTCTAAGAACATTTACGGACTGTAGCGGGCAGTTGAGTTTCGTGAAACCTCGATGTGACAGTTGCACGGAGAGAGAAAAGCTTGAGTGCGCCGCCTTAGCCCTTACTTTCTGACTTAGACGGCCTAGGGATGCGCTCCACTTTAGCTTGCGTTGCCATTTTGGTGTGCGCACCGTTGGTGGCCCTTGCCGGCAAGGCCAAGGTGGTGCACGTCCGGGAGACGCTGACGGGGCGCCAATTCGCGCCACTCACTGGCGTGCTGGCAGATATTGACGCTGCGGCGAAAGGACAGCAGCTCAACGGACTTCAGGGTTGGCACCAGCCAGTTTGTGCGCAGTTAGTTGGTCATATGCAAATGTGGCATGGTTGAGTTTCAGAAAACTCGCAAGCCAGATTCGTCGCCGTGCGAGACCGCGAGCACCCCGATGGAAGAACGGTCAGAGTTCAGCAACTGCACAACGGAGTGAGCATACTTGATTGCAATTTTCAGTGTCCGGTCCGCCCGTTACAACTGCACGCTGTGAGACTGTCTAGGTCGAGGTGTTTGGTTTTGAGACGGCGGTTCACTTTGCCGACCACGCAGAGGCGAAAGCCACCATTTATACTGGCATTGTGGCAGAGGGTCTTGAGGACGCTTTTGAGGTAAAAGATTTTTTTGCGCGATTATTTTTCGCGTAATTCTTGACCACAAATGTCTAGGAATCCATGGCGGGTCGTGAAGAAGCGGAGCTCATCCAACTGGCAGGGGAGCAGCTGGGCATTTCCACCAATCAAGGTAGCCACCTCAAATCTTCGATCAAGCCGGTCGTTTATGTCGATCCCGACACTGATGACGTCAGCAAGGCGTACCTCGTCGAACTGAGCCACTCGGAGGACCTCACGCAGCACAAGAACGCCATCATCGACGGCTCCGGTGGGTGTCATTCGCTGTCGCTCTTACAAACATTTGGGGACAGCAGCTTCCTGGAATTTGCTCATATTCTCCTTGCAGGAAGCGTCCTACTGCAGTGGGCGGCCGTGAAGACGCGTCAGGGGAAGGCGGTGCGGGCGTCTGGGCCGGGCGGCAACCGGAAGTTGGGCAAGATCAGTCGAGGCCGCAAGCTCGACGTGTCCCAGATCAGCTCCAGCCGATGCCTGCTCGAGAACGACAAGATCCGCGTGGTCGACAACAAGAACAGCGGCTCCACCACCAAGTACAAGGAGCCGTTCCAGTTCCGCTGCTACTACAACAGCTACAGGCCGGTGAGCAATACCCAGCCATAAAAATGCCATGGTCACATAACCTAGGTGTAAGTAGCACAACATACGCGGGACTTGCACCAGCGTCTCTGCTGCAGGTGAACGGCGCCTACTGCCCCATGAACGACCTGCTCCAGTACGGCGGCGACGCCTACGACATGTACACGGCGTTCTACGGCGCGGGTCCCTGGAAGAAGGGGCCCGTGCCCCTGCACGGCCACTACTCCCTCGGCTACGACAACGCCGGCTACGCACCCGCGCTCAAGGCCATCTACTTCGGCGACGGCAGGCGCAAGTTTTACCCCCCTCTCCACGGGCAGGGACGTCATCGCGCACGAGGTGCGATTCGCCACAGTTTATGCGTGCTGCTGCCTGCAGCGCCTTTGTGAAGTCTGTTCTCAACTCCGTAATTAAGATCGCTCACGGCGTCACATCGGAATCATCGGATCTGATCTACGAAGGCCAGTCAGGTGGCATGGACGAAGCCTTCTCGGACATGGCCGGTGCGCACTTTTCTTTGGAATTTTTTTTTTGTAGAAAAAGCTAGAAAGGCAGAATTTAGGCCGAACCACGGACGCCTTCGTCAATGGCTACGACGCGGCCACCTTTGACTGGGGCCTCGGCTACGAGGTGGCCAAGCTCACCAGAGTGCTCAGGTGAATTCATTTCTTTTCAATATTGGTAAAATCGATAAGAAGCAAAGTACACCAAAATGCTTCCAGATGTATGGACAATCCCCCGTGCGACGGCAAGTCCATCGACCACATCAGCAAGTACCGAAGCAACGAAGTGCACGCCGGCAGCGGCCTCTATAATAAGGTCTGCTGCGTGCATTCGTGCGTTCGCCTTTGAGTACGTGTACGTGCGTTCGTCCCTATCCAGATTTTCTACTTGTTCGCGTCGAACCCGGCGCTGAAGAACAACCTCAAGGACGCGTTCGACGTGTTCTTTGTGACCAACACGCGCTACTGGGGCAAGAGGACCAACTTCCTGAATGGCGCGGAGCTGACTCTGAAGGCGCTGGCTGACATGAAGGCGAAACTACACCTGCCCCAATACGACTATTCGCATATTCCCTTTGAGGCGCTGACGTCCGCCTTCGAGCAGGTGAGCACGCACGCACGCACGCACGCACGCACGCACGCACGCACGCACGCACGCACGCACGCACGCACGCACGCACGCACGCACGCACGCACGCACGCACGCACGCACGCACGCACGCACGCACGCACGCACGCACGCACGCACGCACGCACGCACGCACGCACGCACGCACGCACGCACGCACGCACGCACGCACGCACGCACGCACGCACGCACGCACGCACGCACGCACGCACGCACGCACGCACGCACGCACGCACGCACGCACACACGCACGCACGCACGCACGCACGCACGCACGCACGCACGCACGCACGCACGCACGCACGCACGCACACAGGCGCACGCACGCACGCACGCACACAGGCGCACGCACGCACGCACGCACGCACGCACGCACGCACGCACGCACGCACACGGGAGTTCAAACGCTTAGGTGGGAATCAAATGCAAGCGCAAGGGCACCGGTGACAAAGACTGGGCATGCAAGAAATAAATTGAAGTTCAATGAGAAGTGGCGAAATGCATGGTAGTGATATCGATATACTTTTTGTGGTGTATGTTTTGTATAGGCAATCGACTCAGCTAGGTGGGGGGGGGCTATGGAGGCGATTACCCAGAAATTTTGCTATCGCGATTGAAAACGTCTGAGACCTATGTATTTGTTACGTCGTTCTCCCAGATTTGACTCAGAAATTTCCCTCCCAATTCAGAAACCGTTCGCGTCCTATCCTTGACCATGCTTTTGTGCAGATTGTCTTGGTCCCATGCTAAAACGCACTTTTGACATTTTTTTAATTTTTGTATTCAAAAGAGTCTAAAACAGCGTATCTGTGGCTGGTTCAACTTTCAGAACGTTTAAAAAGAAAACAACCAGCACGGATGGCCGGATGAATGGACAGACGGACATGCTATTACCAATTTTTCCTTCCGTATATGCCCTCACTTCACTATGAGCGTGGAACAAACGTGAGCTGAAGGGTCAATACTAGTGCGTTTGCCGAGCCAGCCAGCTCTCTACATTATGAGCGCTTTGATCCACCCACTTCGTACATCAGAGCAACCAACCAACACGACGCAGTGTACCTTGTTTTAGTGCACTCCAGAGACTCAGCTCGCGTCAACTCTGTTCCACTCAACGAAGTCACTGTCTTTCTGACGCAATCGCATTGTATTCGAAGACTCGCCAGCGGGACAATTCCCACCATTCGGTTCCCTATCCCCAGACGCATCCCTCGAATGCGACGCAGGTGGAGGCGCTGGTGGCGTATTCGCAGCGAACCAGCGGAGCGATCTTGTCGCACTGCTCCACCGTGCTGAAGCTCGCGCAGTCCAAGTGCGTGACGGCGCCCTTCGCCTCACCCGTGAGGTTGATGACACCGACGACCGTGTCCGGCGTCTTCAGCAACTCGCAGCGCGCTGAACCCGTTCTTGAACGCTGCCATTTTCTTTTTGCAATTCGCTTATAGGAAAGACGAGTGAAGAGTATGCACAATGTTGAATAAAATGCCGCATCCTTCAGATAGCGCGTGTCTAATACACCTCCTACCTACCGTAAGCGCTACATTTAGCCTCCCCCCCCCCTTGGGTGCGGCGCCCTTCTGTCGCACCTTTTGTCAAGGCATAACTCGGCTCTGCAGGAACCGACTCGAATGAAATTTTGAACACTTATACCTGTAGAAGCCCGAATGCATACTTGAATAGTGCCACCCCTCTCAAATAGGGAACCCTCCTGCAATACAGTGCAAGAGAGGTTGAAACAATAGCGCAATCATTTCCAGTATTGCCCCCGGGGGGCAAGAGGTATCCTTAGGATTTGCATGACACTCAATCTAAAAACACCCTGTGCGGTAGATCCCAGGATGTACACGTAAATGTGCTGTGGAACGTACCGTACCGGCATCAGTGGCTGGTTTACACCCCTCCGTGTAGTCCACCGCGAGGAGCTGCGACATCGTCACGAGAAGCGCGTAGCGGACGAGACAGTTCATCTCAATACTGCCTTCTGCCTGCAGCAACCAACGAGATGCCTCTTCTCAAAATGCTACTTGGTCACGACGACTCTGTAGAATAAACTCTTAAGTACGCGTGTGTTTCTGTCCAAAAAACAACCGTACTGTCAAACGTCAGAATGGTCCATCTGTCGGGTCAGGTCAGGCGGCCGGGTCAGGCCGAATAATGGGCAAGCCGTCATCAGGTTTTTGGTGACCAGGCAGCGTTTGCGGGCGTCGTTACACATCGCCGACGGACTGGGATACACTCAGAGCGCTCTTCGCGCGTGCTGCGCGAGGACGCACAAAAAGCGTATACGACGAAGTTGCGGCGCATTGATGGATGGATCACCTCTTCTACTCGGCCACTGCAACTTTTTGGCACGGTATAAATAGTGCGCCACCTTACAACGTCTAAGTGTGCATCCTTTGCAGACATACGTGCATACCGTAAATTTTTCAATAGTGACCCATCTCCAATAGTGGACCCCCCGTTTATAGCGCCCAAGGGGGCAAAAATTACATATGTTTTGCATTACACATGGACAAAAATCATGCAGTAGTTGCGATTCTATCATGTGTACACAGTTGCACCAATTGATAAATTACATGCTACCGTAGTTACTTTGAGCTGCTTAATGCCTGGGAACGTTCAAATATTAACTGAAAGCGCGGATATATCGACAGTTCTTGCTTGTAAAATACTCTACAAATCTAAATTTTGAGGTTGAAACCGGAGAGCCGCTTCCCCAATGGGGGACCCCTCCAATACCCCAGGTAAGTAGAAGTTCAAAGTGTAGTGCCCGGAGTCACTATTGTATTATTTACGGTACATAGAACAGACGTCACGCGCCGAGAAGCATGAATACGCGTATCTTCATGGTGCTCATCACGATGGCAATTGCTGAACAATGCGCTGGTTGCTCTGCTGGCTCCGAAGAAGGTTTGGTCTGAATTTAGCCACCTACATACCGTACCTATCCACTACGCCACATTCCCTATCCATTACCTGTACGCCACATTTTAAACGCCATTCTCTGCTGTTGGTTGGCGCAGGATCGTCCAATATGGTCGGCGCACAGTATTCTCTACTGCTACATTGGGATGAGCCTACATGGGACTACCAACGCTGCAATTTTCAAGAAAATCCGTCCACTGGATGAAAAGTCGAAATTTTGGTGTTGTCTCAAGTTGTGGGATGCATGTTTTCGGATTTATGATTTTTCAAGTCGCCAGTACGCCACTCCAGCTTCTCTAGCCACTGATGTATCATCTTCTTAACAAATTTTTGCTACATAACATAAAATCGCCAAAAAACAGCCAGTGCCATTTTTTTGAACAGGATGCGAATTTTTCACGCGGTTTGTTGCATTCGAAAGCCAATACGTTTATTCTCTCGAAAAATCAGCAAGATCGACTAAGGCAACCATGTTTGTCGAGCACGCAATTTCTAAGGTAGTGCAGTTGTGCTTGCGTATTTTTGTCATTTTGGTGCTGCAAGTTTGCGGACAAAAAATGTGGGCATCAGTCGAAATTTATAAGAGTTAAAGCAAAAGATTACAGAGGCATGCGCTTCAATTCCCCACGAGATTATCGATCGCTCCCTGGTAGAATTCAGAAATATAGGTTGGAAAAATGCGTAGAAAGCCGTGGCGGCCACATTGAGCAGTCGCCTTGCATAGTCGATCTTGCTGATTTTTTTAGAGAATAAACGTCATTGTGTTGGCTTTCGAACGCAACAAACCGCGTGAAAAATTCGCATGCTAGCTCAAGTTATTCGCATTTAAAAATACGCCGTAACTCTGAACCACCCTGTACTACAGGGGTACTAAAAATGTGTACCCTCGGCTACCCAGGGCGCAATTGGGGAAGTTTCGAGCTTAGATTTAACAGTTTCAACTGCAAGAGCGGGTCCAAGCGAATGGGGGCACAATGAGGTCCAGCCACGTGTGGCAAACTTGAGGCTGACTGAGCGGATATCACCATAAACTAAGTTCATGGAGTATATGGAGAAGACATGTGCTCAGAGAGGCACTGGTAGCAAAGGGTCGCAGAAACATACCGAGATTTTTCTAATAGTGTCTGTTCCCTCCAAGAGTATCCCCAAGAGCGGCCTCTCTTTTCCAATAGTGCTCCGAGGGTGAGAGAGGCGTTGCGAATTTTGGCGTCTGCTTGCACAGTTGGGCTAAAGCGTTGGGTTCTAAACCGCAAGGTTCAGAGTTCAATCCAGAGTTCAACAGTAACGCCCTTTGGCAAGGGTTCTAACGCACATTGCTGCTGATCCGGACCGTCCCCCCCCTCCCCAAAAAAATGGTGTCTTCTGATTGTAGTTCTCATTGAGACGATCAGAAGGCAGAGGAGGTAACCAAGGACCCATGCCGACACCGTCCCCCTTTCTCCTGAGAAGGCTTCGGTCTCGAACCCTCGCTCGACATTGATCGTTCAGCGAGCTGCACTGGGACGGCGGTGAAGTGGCAGGACGCGCAGAAGGACTGCGTGGAGCGCGTGCCACCCCTCCAGTCGGAGTTCTGCAAGGAGTTGGCCCAACTCGTCGACTGCCGACACACCGAGTCCGAGCAAGCCTGCGTCGGCAGCGGCGTCTGCCAGCTCGCTACCCAGTGACGACCAGCTCCATACGCTCACCCTCACTCCCTTCCTTCCCCCTCCCCCCTTGCCTGTGAGATGGTGCAACTCATTTCCACACATGCGCGACGTGACGTAGGCGTGAGTGAGGCGTGAGAGCGATCCTTCGCGAACAATGAGACTGATGATTACACGCACTGTCAGTGGTCCATTGTCGGACAAAGCGCCAGTGTGTTCTCTCCAGAGCGTTCAAGGAGACGAGGATTTGTGCTTGCAGTGCTTGCACAGCTCTACTCCACTCAGCCTTCCTTATGTACCGATTTCGAAGCTTTGGGGACTTCGATGATGACTTACCATGACATGACACATGTATTAAAAAAACAAAAGAAACAGTTTTTTCTAAATAAAACCGTTTTTTAACAAAAACCGCTGGGCCATGGTGAAAACGTTTTTTTCCCAACTCTAACGTACGGTCAGGCAACTTTACAGTGTACATTTTGCACATACAGTACGACGCGGCCAGGAAACGCTGCTGTGACATGTCGTTTTCCCGATAAGACAGTTGGGCGCACAGGACGCGTCAACCATTTTGCGCAACGACTAATCGAGCACTCAAGCGCACACGACTGAACCGCGTCCATCTCGCTGCACCGAGAACAAAAGCAGTGAACTGAACGCGGCGCGAATAGACATAGACGTTGCGCTGTAGTTGTTGTTGGCTTGAGGGGACTCGTTGGGGCCGGTGAATAGCCCATTTTACTCTCAGAGCTCCACGAGGCGTCCAGAGGCATGCAGCCCAAGAACATCTTTTAGAGGGAGCTCTTGAATCTGCTGTGGGTTAGAGTACTGTACGTTTATACCCACAGCACAGGCTAGTCGCAATCAACACCGCTTTTGTCGAAGCACTTCCGTAAGAAGATGCGTTTCGACGCCCATTCCGCACTTGAGACACTTGGCTGCCGATTTGCCAAATGTGTCCATTGCGGTATCGTGACCTGAAAGCACACAACGCAGTCTAGAGAACGAAACGGGCCGGGCCCGGCCCGGCCCGGCCCGGCCCGGCCGCCAAACTACATATAGGCCCGACCGTCGGGCCGGGCCGGGCCTGAGCATCTCGTGGCGCGCCGCGGCGGCGTCGCGCCCGACCGCGCGCTCCGAAAGTTGGCTAGCATTTTTTTTCCAGGAGTCATACATACATACGTACATACGAGTCACAACAGAGAAGAAGGAGGGTAGAGAGAGGGGGAAGGGGTGATTGTTGGGGTCGAGGGCCCATTGACGCCCGCCACGTGTGGGTCACCAGCACCACCACCGCTCGAACCCCCGCAGAGTACAACAATCGCTGTTCTCCGTTAGAAAGAAAATGGCGTTTTGCGCAATGCGCTTGCGCGGATGCGCATCGCGCGGTGTCTGCGCGTAAAAAGCGGAACGCAACTCGGCGCCGTCGGCGCGGCGGCGACACAGCGATAAAATCGGAAGTATCAGCGTAAATCGATCGAGTTTACAAGGAGCGTCCTTTTGAAACTTTTATCGACACGTGTTAGTAGGGAATGTGGAATTTGAACCTGAAAATTTGCACTTCCGAAGGAGGGCGGGGGTGCAAGCTTGTTCGAGGGTTCTGAATAGACGGATAGCCCTTTGACGTTTATAGATGCACCAAAATAACTCCCACTCCTCCATCAGTACAGCAGCTCTCCAACTTTACACTCCTTCTCTGCAAGGACGCACACTCTAGCGCACACTCCGTGCACAGCAGCAGTGCGTTTGTAGCGCAGTAATTGCCACTGGCTGTGGGAACAGAGAAAGACACGAAGTATAGCGGCCTGTTAGACACGCCGACATGACCATTGCAAATGGACTAATCGTCACGCTCAGTAGCGTGTGCTGTGCCGTCGCTTGCCTGTACAGGCTGATCACTGGCCGCAGCAATAGGGCGGTTCACGTCAAGGTGTCCTACGGATGGATGTCTGTCGCTGTATCTCTTTTGGCGACGCTCTACCAGATCCACAACTACATGGCGAGTGCGTGCGTGCGTGAGCGCGTGCGTGCGCGCGTGCGTGCGTGCGTGCGTGCATGCGTGCGCGCGTGCGTGCGTGCGTGCGTGCGTGCGTGCGCGCGTGCGTGCGTGCGTGCGTGCCGTAAGCACCTACCGTATCTCCGTATTTTTAGGACAGCAAGTCGCTGCGAACGGTCGAGAATAGGCTAATCGCTGTTTTCGGCCACTGTTTTCTCGTTACGCTTTTCGCTTTCTTCTTTGTGAGAAATATCGCTGTGATAATCGACAGCGTAATTGGACTCTCAACAAAATTTATTACGTTTAGAATTGACAGCGAGTATGTTATAACGGGTCTTACTAATTAATGGGACATGCCGTAAACCCTCCAATTAGCCTCGCTCATCCTACACGGCCCCAATAATATAAAAAAGGAAAGAAAAAAGGAATAAAATATTAGCCCCTCTTCCTTCAGTGCGGGGACATATAGGTACGATGCAGTTCTTTGCCGCTCGCTACCTCAAGCAAACTAGCTCCAAAGGTATTCTCACCCGAATATTAGCAAGAAGTGTAGCCTAAATAAAAATCTACACCTTGGTCTTATTATAGGGCTTACGGTATGTTGCTGTCTTGTTGTGCCCCTTCCTCCTAATTATATACTGCGCAGCACAGATTTTCGTTAGATTCCTGCCATACCCTCTGACGATTGTCGACTTCATATCACTTGGCATTGCCTGCGCCCTTGGCTGCTTCCACTATTTTACTAGAAGCAATTATTTCGTCATGTTGACGTTGACGGCCATGTGCTTGTGCGTCACCTGTCTCCAGTTCGTGAGACTCCAAAGCACGAAAGTCGCTTGTGTGGCCGTGCTGCTGCTACTCGGCGTCGCCGCAGTGACTCATATGACTGGTAAGCAGACATATTTTGTAGATACCGTAAATGGCCTAATAGTGCCTGGGAACCATACTTTCTTTCAACCTAATCTTGCCCTCAAGGCACGGTGAAGGTGAAGCGGGGAGGGTAGGTAAACTGTTGGAGGGCTCTCGTTGCTTCAACGTCAAAGTACCGTGCCTTCCGCAAAAGCCCTATCGATGGCGGTCAACCGCGTTTACGCGTTCAGGGGCGGTTGTACACACAAAAGATAGGCGTGGCAGCGGGCGCGTTCGTCGCTCGCTGACTGGGAGGGAGACTCCCTCCCAAGGGGGGAGAGGACGCCGCCGGCCAGCGCGCGCTCCCTACAGCGTGTGCACGCTATACGGCTATAGGCGTTTAACACAGTGCTACAGCGTGGGGCGCCTCCGTCCCTCCACCCCTCCTGCCGTCTGCCGGCCCTGCGGAGGCCGGGTCCGTGACCGAACGACCGGCGTGTCACCTCACTTGGCTCGGTCCGCCATTTTGTGCGCGGCGCCATCTTGTCCGCGAATGATAGTGCCGTCTGCCTGCGTGTGCGGTGGTGTTCTGCGATTTCTGGCGGAATTTCCTTCTTTCTCGGCCGCTTTCGTGTCGATGCGCGTTTCTTTCTCCGACTCTTTGGCGCTAAAAGTTGTTTCTTTGAGGATTTCTCAAAATGCCCATGGGCGTCAACTTCTCGGCCTCTGTTCGTCAGGCGAGTCGTGCAGTTGAAGAAGCGGCGTCTGTCGGTAGCGGCGGTGTCGCTTGGTGCGGAGGGCTCCGAAGTGGGGTGTCCCTAATTTAATGATAATGATTAATGATTAATGACCGTTAAATGTACGGTATTGCACATTTTCAAATTTAATATATTTGAAAATCGAATCAAATTTTCTTATTTGTAGCATGCTGGCTCGGGCTCGTTTGGTTGCTGTGTTCGTGGCAATGAGGAAGGTAACGACGTCAGCGACTGCATCAAAGTTAGAAATGGCGCGGTGTCCCTAATTTAATGACTGCTTTAAGGATCGGTAATTTAAAGATCGCGTGATTTTGATTGTTGTAGTATGTGTCGACATGTCTAGAGTGTTGCTATTGTATTCCACGGAAATAAGTCTTTTTTGAAGCGATCAAACAACATGTCCATGCGCGAACATCGAACTACAGCCACAGCAGACCTGGTTACAGGTAGGATCCAAAGCAAAAAAGAGTGAACGGTACTACTGGCATCATAGGTGTGCTCAGGTGTGGTCTTGGGGGGGTTCACCTCCCCACTGGCTATGGCCGTCCCGCTTTTCGGGAGCGACCCCCCCCCCCTGGCCATCGCCATCCTGGAGAACTTCGAAACCCTCTCTCAATATTAAAAAAAATGGGCAAAGATGCGTGTTTTTGTTTTTTTTTTAGTGTAGTATGACCCAAAAACGCCTGAAAAGTGGTATTTAGACCTTATTTTGACCCATTTTAGACCAAAACGTACCCATTTTACACGTTATTATGTGCAAAATCCTCCACTAAACCACCCCTCCTCCAAAATTCTCATCCCGGTCATTTTATCCGGGATGGCTCTGACCCCCCCCTCAAACCCCCAACACCCCCCCCCGCTTTTGGACCAATCTACACCTATGACTGGCATACCTGTAACTGGTGGGGGGGGTTTGGGGGTTTCCCTCCCCCCACTTGCTGGTTTTGACCCTACCCACACCCCCCCAACCCTCCCCCCACCGTGGTTCGTGCGAAACCCCACCCAACCCCTCCCCAGACTTTTTGCAAACGTTCTACTACATACTATATTGCTAAATAAATGCATTTTGTACAGTGTTTTTGAGCAAGAATCGACCCAAAAGTGTCTATTTGCGTTCACTACTTGTGCTTAGAAAAGTGTTTCCTTACATTCCTGCCAGAGCGACACACAATCAAGCCTCAGCACCAGAAAATACAATTAAAATAACGCGATCCTTAAAATCATTAAATCTCCGCTCCTTAAATTACAAAAGAGCGACACACAATCTAGCCTCCACACCATAAAACACTGAAATAACGCGATCCTTAAAGTCATTAAATCTCTGATCATTAAATTAGGGACTGCGAACAATTTTGAACATCAGCAATACCGTACATTTAACGGTCATTAATCATTAAATCATTATCATTAAATTAGGGACACCCTCCGAAGTGGGCGTGGACGGCGTCAGGCACTTCTGGATCCACTACCTGGAGCGCGGCCACGTCAACGACGTGCCACACCCGGCCGCGTGGACCGCCTGCTCCAGCAGCAGCCCCGTCTGCCGCGGCTCATTCACCAGTACATGCTGGACGACTACGAGCTCGTCGCCAACCAGATCCAGGCAAAGCTTCTCGGCGATCACGGTAGCGTTTCCACTTCACCCGTCCCATACCCTACCCTCCCTCGCTCAGGATTTTCACGGTGAAATTCCAGCCGATCCCCATGGGTGATCAATTTAAAAATTAAGTTTTTTTTTTACGAAAATTTATTTTGACAAAGTTGACGCACAAGTTGAGCTTTCTTGGCCTTTTCACTTTCCCTTTTATTGGTTCAAAAAGTTTCCGTATTTGGATTTTGGTGCAGTTTTCCATGTTGCTTGGCCCCTCCAAATGTTCTTACCCAGGGTTTTTATCCAGGAGGATGGTTCTAACTAGACCCCGTCTTCTTGATCCGCTAAACCTCAAATTTTGGTATTGTGGTGAGCGAGAAAAATTCAAAATTGCCATCACCGCAGCCTGGGTTGTTTGCTGTCTGTTTTTGCGTGCGTGCGTGCGTGCGTGCGGCTGATTGAGGCGGTGTGTTGCAGGTGAAGGAGGTGAACAAGGTCAAGTGCGTCGCCTGGGTGCAGCGCTACAGCGCCTACCACTTCCAGGACTGCTTGTTCTGCGACGACTACGAGACAACCGTGCTGCTTGAGAGCAACTGGCGCAAGTGCTTCACCTTCCGCAACGACAAGCTCATGACCATTCGTAACAAGGCCAAGCACCCCATCAAGGTTCGCAGCGTCCTGTCGAGTGCGTGCGTGCGTGCGTGATGGGCGGGGGGGGGGGGGGGTACGTGAGCTGAGCAGGGCGGGTTGTTGATCTGAAGTGGATGCGTGCGTGCATGGCCAGGGAGGGAGTTGCTCCCATAAAAGAAACAGCCACCCGTTTCTGATCCAATTTAGCGTGGGCACCTGTTAACCGACCCTGGAGGACTACTACGGTAGGCTCAATAGACCTGGAACAACGATTTCACGTGCCAGACCAGAGGGTCACAGACAGGGAAATAATCTGGTGGTGGATGGGGGGCAGCCATTTTCAAGTAGCAAGTTGAGTAGGGACACTCGCGAGGACCAATGACCCCCCTCCCCCTTTCAGTTAGGGGTCACTCCAAACATGTGTTCTCTTTGAGGTGTGCACGCGTCGTAACGGTGGCCGCAGGCATGCGTGCAGCGTTCCCATGGACCCCTTCCAGCGCTGAGTTGCTGCACGCCACCATCGAGTCGACTTAACCGAACCTTTGATTTGAGTTTCTCTCATTCTGTGCGTGTCAACGTGTGCCGCACCACAACTGCAAATGCCTCGGCTAAGAATGATTCTTGTTGATACTGACATGCGTGAAGTGAGTTCAACAACAACTCCGATTACAGTGCGTGACACTTGGCACAACACAGCGCTGTTACACTGACTGTACATCGAAACACCGCAACAACTACCAAGTGGGCGAGTCGGCACTTAAAACTGAGCATGGGGCCACCATTCGCCTGCACAACTAGGGGCCAGTGGCGTCGCCAGGGGGGGGGGGCAGGGGGCGTTTGCCCCTCCCAAAATGTTCAGAGACACGATTTTTTCCAAAGGGGGTACCCTTACGACAATTGCCGATTAGACACAAATTGCAGTCTTGCCCCTCCCAAATCCAAATCCTGGCTACGCCACTGCTAGGGGCATCACATGGCGGATGTTGCCGATCATGGCCGATGTGACGATGCCGTTCCAGAAGGCTGAGATGCCCGCCTTCAGCTGCTCCAGCGTTCGCGCAGGTGCTCCTTCAGCTCATGCTCATGCCATAGCTTCTCGATCCGCATCTGAGTCGCGATTTGATGCACCGTTCAGTTAGTAATTATAAACAAACTGTTAGGACCGAAAGGCTGCTGTAGTGGGGGGGGGGGGGTAAAACTGGGGTTGATTTCCAAGTGGAGGGGGCATGCCCCATCCTCTCCAACTGCAGGGATGGGGGGGGGGTCCATAATCGGCATATTTTGCATACAAAATCGCCTGTAAATGAGCACGTTGTTTAAAACAGGGTTAAAATGAGATCTAAATAGCGCTATTTTGGTACGTTGCTCATATGCAACAGGTCATTTTCTCATGCTGATAAATAATTGGACAAACCAAATCGGGGGCTCTCTGGCAGACAGTAGAAGGAGGCGATGCGGTCCATCTTCGCCTTAACCCCATCTTCGCCTCCAACCCAACCACCCCCCCCCCCCTCTCCACACCAAACCACGTTACATTGCATGCATGACGCATCGATCATTCCTCCACCAAAAGCACACACACACAAGCACGCACGGGTATCCACTTCCGATCAACAAACCGCCCTACTCACGCACCCCCCCCCCCCCCCGCCCATCACGCACGCACGCACTGAACAGGATGCTGCGAACCTTGACCGGGTGCTTGGCCTTGCTACGAATGGTCATGACTCCATGAGCTTGTCGTTGCGGAAGGCGAAGCACTGGCGCTGGTTGCTCTCAAGCTGCACGGTCGCCTCGTCGCAGAACAAGCAGTCCTGGAAGTGGTAGGTGCCGTACCGCTGCACCCAGGCGACGCCCTTGACCTTGTTCACGTCCCTCACCTGCAACACACCGCCTCAATCAGCCGCACGCACGCACGCAAAAACAGACAGCAAACAACCCAGGCTGCATAGGTGGGCTCAGGGAGGGTCTAGGGAGGGTTCACCCTCCCCCTGGCCAAGGCCATCCCGCTTTTTTGCGGGAGAGAGGCCCCCCCTGGCCGTCGCCATCCCAGATAAGTTGCAGGAAACTCTCTCTCATTATTAAAAGAAATAGGGAAATATGCGTATTTTTGTGTCCGTTTTCAGTGTAGCGTGACCCAAAAGCGTTTAAAAAGTGCTATTTAGGTGCTGTTTTGACACATTTTGGACCAAAAAGGATTTGCGCGCTATTTTGGTGCGACATCTTCCATTTCGACCCCCCCCCCCCTCCAAATTTTCCGATCCCGGCAGGATGGCGGGAGACCCTCCCCCCTCGATACCCCAGCCACCCCCCCCTGGCTTTTGACCCAATCTACACCTATGCCAGGCTGCGGTGACGGCAATTTTGAATTTTTTTCTCGCTCACCACAATACCAAAATTTGAGGTTTAGCGGATCAAGAAGACGGGGTCTAGTTAGAGCCATCCTCCTGGATAAAAAAAACCCCGGGTAAGAACATTTGGAGGGGGCCAAGCAACATGGAAAACTGCACCAAAATCCAAATACCGAAACTTTTTGAACCAACATGTGTCAAAATAAATTTTCGTAAAAAAAAAACTTAGAAAATCCTGAGCGAGGGAGGGTAGGGTACGGGACGGGTGAAGTGGAAACGCTACCGTGGTCGCCGAGAAGCTTTGCCTGGATCTGGTTGGCGACGAGCTCGTAGTCGTCCAGCATGTACTGGTGAATGAGCCGCGGCAGACGGGGCTGCTGCTGGAGCAGGCGGTCCACGCGGCCGGGTGTGGCACGTCGTTGACGTGGCCGCGCTCCAGGTAGTGGATCCAGAAGTGCCTGACGCCGTCCACGCCCACTTCGGAGCCCTCCGCACCAAGCGACACCGCCGCTACCGACAGACGCCGCTTCTTCAACTGCACGACTCGCCTGACGAACAGAGGCCGAGAAGTTGACGCCCATGGGCATTTTGAGAAATCCTCAAAGAAACAACTTTTAGCGCCAAAGAGTCGGAGAAAGAAACGCGCATCGACACGAAAGCGGCCGAGAAAGAAGGAAATTCCGCCAGAAATCGCAGAACACCACCGCACACGCAGGCGGACGGCACTATCATTCTCGGACAAGATGGCGCCGCGCACAAAATGGCGGACCCAGCCAAGTGACACGCCGGTCGTTACCCGGCCTCCGCAGGGCCGGCAGACGGCAGGAGGGGTGGAGGGACGGAGGCGCCCCACGCTGTAGCACTGTGTTAAACGCCTATAGCCGTATAGCGTGCACACGCTGTAGGGAGCGCGCGCTGGCCGGCGGCGTCCTCTCCCCCCTTGGGAGGGAGCCTCCCTCCCAGTCAGCGAGCGACGAACGCGCCCGCTGCCACGCCTATCTTTTGTGTGCACAACCGCCCCTGAACGCGTAAACGCGGTTGACCGCCATCGATAGGGCTTTTGCGGAAGGCACGGTATATACCTATCTAGAGATATTGGTATCAATGTTTTTAGCAATCAATTGGCTAATATACAGTACATTCCAGCACAAGTCTATTATACCACCGCTCTAGCCACGCCACAAGAAGTTCCCGCGGAAGCGCTGTCCTCACCGCTGGCCATGCTGGCGATGACGATGGCGGATCGGTCGAGGCGTCGTCCGACGCCTTTCCACCTGGCCGTTCCGCGCGTCTACACCTCCGTAGAAGCCAGTCTCTTCCGGCCCAAGGCCTACTCTCGTCTGGGCGTCTGGTACACGCCGCTGCCCTGCGCGATCCTCTCGCTCTTCGTCGAGTTCTCCAACAGCGCCGCCCGCGCGCGACTCGGCGACCGCCGGAAGGCGACGCGCGTGGCGGCGCTGCTGTGCGCATTCGCGGCCTTCATTTGCGGCATGTGCGTCGGCCTGGAGTTCCAGAGGAACGAGCTCGTCATGCTGGGCGCGCCTTGCGTGATTACCCTCCTGGGTACGGTAGTGGGCTGCCTGGCCAACGGCCACTCTCTCGCCGACTGGTGGCGCTTTGAACTTTGAAAGTGAAAAGAAAAAGAGACTTACAGGTATTTGACATTTGGAAAATTTGAAGTGACGATGTGATTTCGGTATTGGAAATAAGGTGTATGTTTCACGTGTACCGAAGGTGGCACGGTTATTCTTGCATCTGTTAGAGAACCTGTTCTGCGCATTCTTGTTAGGCCTTCTAGGTAATAGTATAGCCAAACATTCACACGTATAATTTCATTATTGTTTGTTAATTAATGTTTGTTCTGTAAAGGTGCGCAACACGTTTGCAAATAAATAAATGAAAAGAGAAATGGGGCTGGTGTGGTGGCTGGCCCTCAACGTCGCGTCGCGGCTCTGCCTCGCCAGGACGTTGCACTGCCTCAACGGCACCGTCCATCTGTTCGTTTTCAATCGGATTACTTAAGATGAACATGGGGGTATTCATTGACAGAAAGACCGCATACTCTTGCCGTTTGTTTGTGTGCGGGGCAGTTTCAAAATCTTTGGCTCAATCGTTTTTTTACGTAACAACGGTATAATGGATCGCCATGGTTTACACTGTGTTTGCTTTTTTTAATTCGGGCACCTATTTCTCCACGAATTTTAGGAAGGCCTCAAAAACTATTCAATGTTTTTTCTTTCAATTTCCACGTCTAGTGCCGTTCCAGAGTCGACGCTCGCCTCGTGCGGGACGTGGCAAGCGTGGACGTCCCGGTGTCGCAGTCGAGGAGGGCTGCGGCGTGCGAGGCGATTTTCAGTCTGAGGAGCCCTTTCGTCGAGTTGAGCACCGACTCGAAGGTGGCGCGCCACGTCCGCGTGGCCACGGGCAACAACCGCTGCGTCCGCATCGGCCTGACGCTCGTCTGCTCCTGCGACGCGCCCAACAACTGCAACGATCCGAGTTGGGACAATGAATTTTCTCAGTTTCTCATTTAAAAAGAAACTTTGACCATCTAGACGGCCTGTGGCTGACGGCGCAGCGGCTGAACAGGACGGTGGGCGGCGGCTGCTGGGTGGGCGAGCTCTTTCCCATCGCCGCTACCAACTCAGATGTAGGGTAGATTCTCTCTTTTAGTAATAAATTTACGGATGGGCATTTTATACAATTTGCGGTTAAATTTAGCCAAACTTCTGTCTAGTCGAGTACACTCGAAACGACCGCGGCTGGCTGGACGTTGGCTTCTCCGAGCTCACACAAAACGCAAGCCGTTTCATTTTTTTACCTTTTAATTCAGATTAGTCGATTGTAAATTGTTCTTGCTCCTTTAGGTCGCCAACCATTCCGCAGAGTTCCAGCGATTGGTTGGGCGAACTGCCGCCAATCGCATTTTCACCCACGAGGGGGCTGTCTGCTTGGTTCCCCACATGGTCGACTTCGCGGCTCACCCGCGCGATCACATCGTCTGCGGCTGCGTCGGCTCCTTCTGCAACGCGCGCGCCAACAACGCAGCCATCGGAGGCGCCGTCTACAAGGCCGTCTTCTGGCTACGGTCCCGTCCGGCGGCGCCTACGCAGGCAATCACAACGCCCACAAGCAGGCGTGTGCGTGTCCAGAGAAAAAGTCGGGACGCCGCAGAGACGACCACTCCTGGACAAGTGCAGCAGTGGGGCAGCGCCACGGTCGATGATTCGGCCACTTCAGGCGTCACACAAGGAGGAAGCTCTGCTGCGGTGTCGTCAGACTTGACGACATCTGCCGAAGTTCTGACAAAAACGCTCGCCAAGACTGCAGCAACCTCACCGGAAGAACAGGTGTTCATTTCCACCGAAGGAATCCATGCGTGGGAAAGGACAACTGTTGAAGAGTCGAGGGAAAAGACAGCGACCGGCTCAACGTCGACAACTCCAACTGCCTTCAGTGTCCCGTCAGCTGCAGCCGAAGTTCGAGACAGCCAAAAGGCGACGAGATTGCACAGTTCGACAACGGAAATGTCTTACATTTCGACAGAGGCGACCGTCAGGCTCCGTGAAAACAAGAGCCAAAGTGCAACTCGGGACCAAGCGGTCACTTTGGACGAGCTGAAATGGACGCCAGAAAACTCAGGCAACCATTCTTCCAGCGCTTCACCCAACGCGACTGAAGAAGCGCCACGAGGCGACCGCGTCGTCAGCGACAGCCCGCAGATTCTGCTGGCTGTTGGCTGGGGCCTGCTGGGCGTGGCGCTAGGGCTGGGCCTGGTCTGCCTGGTCAGCCTGGTCGTCAACCGTCTGCGGCGCAAGTTTCGCCGACCACCGGCCGATGCCCTGCCGTCAGAGTCCAGCGTCGTCGACGAGCCGACGTCGAGCGCCTCCTCCGAAGTCGAGCTGTCGAGCGAGGCCGCTGACGAGCTGTCGAAGCCGTGCCAGGGCTGCCGACTGCCGTCGGACACCGAAACCGACAGTGAAGACGAAGTCGCCACGGATGAAGACGACAGCAACGCAGCAGCTGAGAAAGATGGACAGGAGAAGGAGGGCGAGGAAGAGGGCGCGACACTGCCCAGAAACACGAATGTCGTCACCTGCAGCACCTGCCCCAATTGACAGTGGCCCATGAAATCCGTGTCTGCAAACTAGTGATACGGTATTACTAAGTATTACGCAACTGTACGATGGGCTGAGAAAGGTTTTTTACAGGCACGTGTCAGTGAATTGTGACTAAAACGAACAATCACAATGTGTCTATAGCTACACTGTAGATACGAACAGAGACTCTTCCTGTTGTTGAACTTGTAGTCCTACCCAGTGCAACCTACACTCTCAGGTCGGTATACCTATGCACGTTCATTGAAACTACACCGAATGCCATAAATATTGTTCTAGCGAGTTTGTGGGATGACCATAACTTTTCTTTGTAGGTGCCGACACACGTCAAAGAATGTGTCCGCGAAAGCGTACATACAGGCTAGACCGCCTAGTAAAACACTCCGCCCAGTAGCGCAGTGCTGCTTCTATAAAAGCGCGCCCGATTCGCGATAAAAGCGAATAGTGTGTAGTGTAGTGCGCGATTTTTGCACCCGTTGTCGCTTTCTAAGAACATTTACGAACGGTAGCGGCAGTTGCGTTTCGTGAAACCTCAATGTGACAGTCGCACGGAGAGAGAAAAGCTTGAGTGCGCCGCCTTAGCCCTTACTTTCTGACTTAGACGGCCTAGGGATGCGCTCCACTTTAGCTTGCGTTGCCATTTTGGTGTGCGCACCGTTGGTGGCCCTTGCCGACAAGGCCAAGGTGGTGCATGTGCGGGAGACGCTCACGGAGCGCCAATTCGCGCCACTCACTGGCGTGCTGGCAGACATTGACGCTGCGGCGAAAGGACAGAAGCTCAACGGACTTCAGGGTTGGCACCAGCCAGTTTGTGCGCAGTTAATTGGTCATATGCAAATGCGGCATGGTTGAATTTCAGAAAACCCGCAAGCCAGATTCGTCGCCGTGCGAGACCGCGACCACCCCGATGGAAGAACCGTCAGAGTTCAGCAACTGCACAACGGAGTGAGCATACTTGATGCAATTTTCAATGTCCGCTCGTTACAACTGCACGCTGTGAGACCGTCTAGGTCGAGGTGTTTGGTTTCGAGACGGCGGTTCACTTTGTCGATCACGCAGAGGCGAAAGCCACCATTTATACTGGAATTGTGGCAGAGGGTCTTGAGGACGCTTTTGAGGTAAAAGATTTTTTTGCGCGGTTATTTTTCGCATAATTCTTGACCACAAATGTCTAGGAAACCATGGCCGGTCGTGAAGAAGCGGAGCTCATCCAACTGGCAGGGGAGCAGCTGGGCGTTTCCACCAATCAAGGTAGCCACCTCAAATCTTCGATCAAGCCGGTCGTTTATGTCGATCCCGACACTGATGACGTCAGCAAGGCGTACCTCGTCGAACTGAGCCACTCGGAGGACCTCACGCAGCACAAGAACGCCATCATCGACGGCTCCGGTGGGTGTCATTGTCACGTCTTACAGCCATTTGGGGACTGCAGCTTCCTGGAATTTGCTCATATTCTCCTTGCAGGAAGCGTCCTACTGCAGTGGGCGGGTGTGAAGACGCGCCAGGGGAAGGCGGTGCGGGCGTCTGGGCCGGGCGGCAACCGGAAGTTGGGCAAGATCAGTCGAGGTCGCAAGCTCGACGTGTCCCAGATCAGCTCCAGCCGATGCCTGCTCGAGAACGACAAGGTCCGCGTGGTCGACAACAAGAACAGCGGCTCCACCACCAAGTACAAGAAGCCGTTCCAGTTCCGCTGCTACTACAACAGCTACAGGCCGGTGAGCAATACCCAGCCATAAAAATGCCAAGGTTACACAACCTAGGTGTAAGTAGCACAACATACGCGGGACTTGCACCAGCGTCTCTGCTGCAGGTGAACGGTGCCTACTGCCCCATGAACGACCTGCTCCAGTACGGCGGGGACGCGTACGACATGTACACGGCGTTCTACGGCGCGGGTCCCTGGAAGAAGGGGCCCGTGCCCCTGCACGGCCACTACTCCCTCGGCTACGACAACGCCGGCTACGCGCCCGCGCTCAAGGCCATCTACTTCGGCGACGGCCGCCGCAAGTTCTATCCCCTCTCCACGGGCAGGGACGTCATCGCGCACGAGGTGCGATTCGCCACAGTTTATGCGTGCTGCTGCCTGCAGCGCCTTTGTGAAGTCTGTTCTCAACTCCGTAATTAAGATCGCTCACGGCGTCACATCGGAATCATCGGATCTGATCTACGAAGGCCAGTCAGGTGGCATGGACGAAGCCTTCTCGGACATGGCCGGTGCGCACTTTTCTTTGGAATTTTTTTTTTGTAGAAAAAGCTAGAAAGGCAGAATTTAGGCCGAACCACGGACGCCTTCGTCAATGGCTACGACGCGGCCACCTTTGACTGGGGCCTCGGCTACGAGGTCGCCAAGCTAACGAGAGTGCTCAGGTAAATTCATTTCTTTTCAAAATTGGTAAAACGATAAGAAGCAAAGTACACCAAAATGCTTCCAGATGTATGGACAATCCCCCATGCGACGGCAAGTCGATCGACCACATCAGCAAGTACCGAAGCAACGAAGTGCACGCCGGCAGCGGCCTCTATAACAAGGTCTGCTGCGTGCATTCGTGCGTTCGCCTTCGAGTATATGTACGTGCTTCGAGTATATGTACGCCTTCGAGTATATTCTTGATGGCGGCACTAGATCGAGGACTTCCCTTTCCATGGATTTTCTCTTGCCATCGCTGCCCTAGATTACAGATGGCGTTCTTCCGAAAGTCTTCCGCAAATTATACGGCTGTAGACGGGAAGGCGTCATGGAGATGGGTAGGCTATACATGGGCCATTGACAGGCCTCCTAGCGTCGCCCCAAATCCAACAACAACAACAGTATGTACGTGCGTTCGTGTCTATCCAGATTTTCTACTTGTTCGCGTCGAACCCGGCGCTGAAGAACAACCTCAAGGACGCGTTCGACGTGTTCTTCGTGACCAACACGCGCTACTGGGGCAAGAGGACCAACTTCCTGAGCGGGGCCGAGCTGACCCTGAAGGCGCTGGCTGACATGAAGGCGAAACTGCACCTGCCTCAATACGACTATTCGCATATTCCTTTTGAGGCACTGACGTCCGCCTTCGAGCAGGTGAGCATGCACGCACGCACAGAGACGCACGCACGCACGCACGCACGCACGCACGCACGCACGCACGCACGCACGCACGCACGCACGCACGCACGCACGCACGCACGCACGCACGCACGCACGCACGCACGCACGCACGCACGCACGCACGCACGCACGCACGCACGCACGCACGCACGCACGCACGCACGCACGCACGCACGCACGCACGCACGCACGCACGCTCGAACACCTAGGTGGGAATCAAATGCAAGCGCAAGGGCACTGGTAACAAAGACTGGGCGTGCAAGAAATAAATTCAAGTTTGATGTGAAGTGATCAAATAGTGATAACGACATTCTGTAGGTATTTCTTGGACACGTGGTTTCCCAGATTTGACAAAGAAATATTGCCCGTGGACACGGAAACATCCGGTCCAATGCCAAAACACACTTCTTAACATATCTTGTTTATTTTTTATATAAATCTAAAAAGCTGTATCTGCAGAGTGGTCCTAGAAATGCTCAAAACTAAACTACAAATTCGGCCCGATCAGTAGAAAAAGAACCGATCCGAACCGGACAGACGACGGACAGACGACGGAGAGACGAAATGTATCGTCCGTATCTATATTACTAAAGCACAATGTCTGTCTGTCTGTCTGTCTGTCTGTCTGTGTGCAACGCAGCCCAGAGAGTTGTGCTGGATGGATTGAGCTAAAATTTTGTATGAAGCTGCCGTGGGAAACTTCACCGTCATTTAAGGGCCGGATTTGCGATAGCTACCGTAATTCGTGAGTTATGCAAATTGCGCATACGTGTTTGATCGAATTTGAGAATTCAGTGTCAATTCTGCTTGGGATATATGTAATCGACCGTGCTGATCACGAATATCACATCCGTTTTCCAGTGCGATACCGTAATCGCGAGATACGACGCATTGAATATGCAAATTGCGTTTGATCGAATTTGAGAATTCAGTGTCAAATCTGCTTGGGGTGTATGTAATCGACCGTGGTGATCACGAATCTGGCATTCGTTTTCCAATCTGCTGCAGTAATGACAAGATATAGCATTATCCTTTTCTACAGTAGTATGACTGTTTGTTGGTTCTGTCTGCAATGCAGCACAGAGTTCTGCTGGATGAGCTTGAGCTGAAACTTCTTTGTATGAAGCTTGCTTCGCGCATTTTACCATCAAAATAAGAGTGGCACTACTGAAGCTATCGTAATCCATGCGTTATGCAAATATAAATGAATTATATGATAATACAGCACATTTTATGCGTGCTTCTGACTTATCAGAAGTGTTTAGAAAACAGTTCTGTACAGATCAATGGTGTAGTGCCTATGATGTCCGTTACTTTTCTGGAGCTCCTGGGATCAAACCTCTGCCATAAGAATACTTGTAACTTTTTTGTTTATAACTTTTTTGTTTTGCACGTGTTTATGCTATAAAAACTTGAACTTTTTATTATTTTTTACTTTGTTTTACAGGTGTTAGCGCTATAAAAACTTGTATCACACGCACATGCACGCACGCACGCACGCACGCACGCACGCACGCACGCACGCACGCACGCACACGCACTGGACATGGACAGCGCACGTACGCACAGGCACGCACGCACGCACGCACGCACGCACGCAAGCACGCACGCACGCACGCACGCACGCACATGGACACGGACACGCGCACGCACATGCACGCACGCACGCACGCACGCACGCACGCACGCACGCACGCACGCACGCACGCACGCACGCACGCACGCACGCACGCACGCACGCACGCACGCACGCACGCACGCACGCACGCACGCATGCACATGGACGTGGACACGTGCATGCACGCACGCGCACGCTCGATCGCACGCACGCATGCAGCACACACGCACACACACACGGACGCACCCACGTACGCACGCACGCACGCACGCACGCACGCACGCACGCACGCACGCACGCACGCACGCACGCACGCACGCACGCACGCACGCACGCACGCACGCACGCACGCACGGACTCGCGAGTGGGCGCACGCACGCATGCGCGTGTATGTGTTAGCGTTTTAGTTGTGCGTTGTTTTAGTTTTTCTTGGCATTGAGCACTGATCGTCGACGCATTAAACGTAATAAATGAAATATTGTGGTGCGTTTTGCCCGGTCCAATGGCCCAATGAACTTGGATTTCCCCGAAAAAGAAAACGGCTGAAAACAATTGATGCGTCCGCGTCCGCTGCTGCGTCCGATAAAAACTTTCTTAATTTTAGGCTTTGCTTAGGCTTAGTCGAGACCTTGCTTAGGCTCATGCTTTGGCTTTGATTTGGCTTAGGCTTATGCTTCGCTTAGGCTTAGGCTTAGGCTTAGGCTTCGCTTAGGTTTCGGACGCAGGACGCGGACGCAACAATTGTGCTTTGCCAAAAAAAGACGACGTAAGGAAGACACAAGCCCAAGCCCGCCGAAAACCGCCCGCCCACGGCGCGCTGGAATGGAATCGGAAGCGTCGGTCCGCGATCCTAGCTTAGACCAGGTCCAAAGGCCTTGCGCCTGCAGATCAAGGTGCATGAACATACATATGTGAGCAATCATGCAGATTACAAAAAAGCCTATTATTATTAGCTGACTCTGAAGGGCTGATTAAAACAATTAGCCTACTGCCTATATGGGATTTATGGTGTGTCTGCTCAAGATGGTATAGTGCCTAATTTTTACTATCGAATGTAATGACTGGAGATGTAATGACGCAAGAATAAAGCGTTACAACAAAAAAGGTGAAATGTTTTCCTGCATTGCAGAAGTGCATTGGTTGCATTGGTTGACTTCCTTTGGCTTTTGCTGCAGCACTTTACAGATTCGTCATTGTTGTTTTTAAACTGAGCATTCACAGCATGATTTTATGACACATTGTATTGATGATGAGTCACTACTGAGGACATGAAAATATTGATAATGAATCACTCTGAGCACGTTTTTAATGATGAATGACAAATGACAAAAGAGATGAAAGGTTTCTCAGATATAGCAAAATCTCTGCCTATTCTCGCCCCCAACCCCCCATTGGTCATTGAGCTGCTCGACCTTTTGGGGGCCTCTGGGCGATAAACTATTTTCGGGCTCTCCCATTCTCTCCAGCCCCCCTCCCCCCCCCCCCTTGCACCGGTTCATGGTCTCCTTTGTGTGCGCGTTTTGTGCATGTTTCGGATTGTTCGTGCTGGGTTGCGAGAGCAAAACGTTTTTGAACATACATTGTACAACACACACAAACAGACACACCGAAAAGCCTATGCTCTCCCCCCCCCCCGCCACATAGCATCACCACAGAAAATAATACAAAACTTCTGCAAATGAGTCTCAGCGCATGTCTCCAATTTACGTCATCGGTGTGTTGATATGAAATTTATTTAAAACAGAGTGGGTGTTACAAGCATTTCTTTAGTATTCATGCAAATGCGTTGGTTGACATGCACTGGCTTTGGTTGACCTGTATTCCAACACTTTGCAGTTTCATCATTGCAGTGCTTCATCATTGTACAAATGAGTATTCTCAACATTATTTTATTTCATGAGACAAATTGATGTTGAACCACTTTGGAGAACTTTGCAAGCAGGAGTCCTGAGTTGAAGCGGCTAGTATGAACTCGCCCCGCGCAGTGGAAGGATTCAATGCGCGCTTGCTTGTGGGTTGCCGCCTTCCAAGTATTGCAATCCGGGAGTGCCAATGCTTTCGCACTGCGGTCGCGCAGGGCGAGCAGAAAAAGACGCAAATGGCGGAAATCTGAAAAGCCAGTCGTGAGCCGCACCCGCATACCCGCATTGTCAGTCAATGCCGTCCTTCACAGTCCTACTCGGTTGGTTACGCAGCTGCTTCGCGACTCTTCTGCGTGGCGCCTCATCCCACTTCGGAAGTCAGTTGAACGTTTGCTTCGCATATCCAAACGTGACCTGTGTACAGTCGACGACATGGAAAGACACGTCGTGACGATCGCGATCTTCTGCAGCACGGGTAAAGCTTGGGGTGACCGCCCGCATTTGACAGTATCAAAAAAGTCCAAGGATTTTTTGAATTAAATTTCAAATGTAAAAACGATAAAGAATCAATAAGTTATTTTATTGGCACGCTGTTTAACTGATTTTTCACTGTGGCAACTGCACGTACTTGCAAATATTGTTTGTGCGTTTGTCGGCAGATTGCTGGACCTAGGTACAATATGTACCGCACGCTGATGTCACATAGTGTCAGTCACGCATTTAGGACTGGTGAACGTGGATGCGTGGGTTTCGGGCAAGGCGGCGAACGACGTAGACGGAATTGTGAGCTTTCTCTTTGTGTCGTGCATTTTTACTGACACAAAGCACTCCAAAGGTAGTTCTTGCCAAAACTAGGTACCGGTAGTGTGGTAGGAACATTATGGGCCAAAGGTGTACACCCTGGTGTACACGAAGCGTGTATGTACAAGGTACCTATGAGCGATTCCGCTATATGCATCAGCTATACCCAGTGTCTACTCTGATCACTGATGATTCTGTTCAGCAAGGCACAGGCAGTCGCGTCGATTTGGGCAGACAGCCCTTTTCGGAGCTGGTTGAGGCAGCGATCAAGGACCGCGTGGACCGTGGCGTTTCCATGGCGATCACGAGACGGGACAAGGCCCGCTTCGTGCGTCCCTCTCCGTCCGCAGACACGGACGCCATACATACCAGCGCGCGATATGACCGAAGTCGGACAGACAGAGCACGGCCCATCAGTTGCAGATACAAAAACTGAGGCGAGAAGACTCGGTGCGGTGCGCGGCGCCGACCGTGTCGTGCGACACGACCTGGCCCTACCGCGACCTCGGCGGCGCCTGCAACCAGGTCACTAGTCGCGGCGCCGCCGTCCCTGGCACGGGCGCCGCCATGTCGGTGATGCTGCGCATTCTGCTACCGGATTACGACGACGATGGTGTGTGTGTGTGTGTGTGTGTGTGTGTGTGTGTGTGTGTGTGTGCGCGCGCGCGCGCGCGCGCGCAGTCGCAAAGACGATTGAAGGGAATGACAAACGTTGATTTCTGGGCACTGCTGTGCAGTTACCGTTTCTACTGTATTATGTATGATCAGCGGCAGCCAGCAACCACCAACAATGGGTGAGTGCGCTAGGCAAACGGGAGCCG
>JASAMY010001875.1:0-34743 GCA_030248085.1 Paralinhomoeus sp. GSCO2_6 | reverse complement strand
ATGTTGTAGGTGCCTTTACTTCGTTCAGTTACGTATTGCTCTTGTCCAAAACGTCACCAAAAGACCCTTCTAAAGGCTTTCTGGGAGCATAACCACTTTTAAGTCAATTAAAAAGTGCTGTCAGCCCTGCTGGCCCACCCAGGTCTAAATAAGCTCAAAGAGCACCCCCCTGGACCGGTTTACCCCTACCCAGCCCCTGTCCCCGACCCTCCCTTATTTCTAGGCCGTTTCGCCTATTTGACCCTCCACTTCCAGATTCGGTCTCTTCCCCCTCCCCGACTAAAAACCCGGTTGCATGTCTGCTCACTACCCAGCTCACCCTTTCAGGTGGTCAAGTTCGGCATGTCGGCGAAGGTGGGTCCGTTGAGCTTCGACACGGCCGAGGGCAACCAGGCTCTGCTTGGGGGCAAGCCCTACAGCGAGGCGACCGCGCAGCTCATCGACCAGGAGGTCAGGGACATCCTCGCGGAGGCCATGACCAAGACCCGTGAGCTGGTCAAGCAGAAGAAGGAGCAAATTGAAAAGGTGAACTGCAAGGGAGGGATGAGTCTTGTATGGAGCCACTAAAAGGAGCATTTCCTATCAATGGGGTTGTCTCGTACTTGCAAAGATTACAGATGGTGTTCTTCCAACTGTCTTTGGCTAATTGCCTGGTCTAGATGGATCAGCCTATTTATCTCAACTTTGAAACAGACTCAAGCCACTATGTGTGTTCAGCACAATATGGTGGTGTGAACAATGTAGGCCAACTGCATCTGAACCTTTTCAACTTGAGCAGCACTTTGGCCTTATGAAACTGTATGTACCACTGAGCCGCCATCTGTGCCTGACTTTATTTTTTAATTGTCATAGTGAAGTGTATCGACTTCAGGTGGCAGCCCGCTTGCTGGAGAAAGAGGTGCTAGCTCGCGAGGATTTGGTCGAACTGTTGGGCGCGCGACCCTTCAAGGAGAAGCAAACCTATGAAGAGTTCGTCAAGGGCACTGGCGGCATGGATGTGGGCGGGGGTCTACCAGCAGGTCTGCGGAACTGGAACCGCGAGACAGAGGGCGATGCGTCGCCGCCACAACCCTCTGGTGAAGAAGAAGAAAAGAAGTGACCATATATTTGAAGCATACCTCTAACTGGGGTTGGCTTAAGGGGGGGGGGGGGTCTTCCCGCCCTCCAGGTTCTGGGTTTGACCCCTCTCGCACCCTCACTAACCCCGCCCACAGGCTTGTGTCCCCCCAACCCCAAAAATCCTGGGCAGTTTCTCCTGCCTACTTAAATGGTAAATAAATGTGTTCTGTACTGTGTTTTTGAGCAAACAAACCAAAATTACCTACATTTCGTTATTTACAGTGCATTTTTGACCAAAAATCGACCACCCCCTTCTCCAGCTTTACCCCCTGTAGTGTTGGCAACGACACTACAGTGATCCCAAGCACGATGAGCGGAAGTGACACGCGAGCGAACGGAGCTATTTAATGTGACACTGTCGACTTGGAAAAGAGAGTATCTTAGTAGTGACTAATTTAACAGAGAAGTTGGTAGTACACTACAAGTGGCGTGACCTTGAAGAGGAGGACGACACGTGGAGAAATGGCGACTGCGAGCGCGTCGGATCTGACGACGATGCCGACCTTGATGGCGCGCATGCCCGTCCCGTCCGTCGACAAGTGGCTACCGCACCCCGGGGAGCCGTCGTGCGCCTTTCAAGCAGTGGCTGAAGCTGTTCAAGCGCTTCACCATGCTCACGGACGCGAACCGCCCAGCGGATCAGAAGCTCACAGCGGCTCAGAAGAACACGCTCCTCTACATGCTGCTCGGGACCGAGGGCGCGCGCCAGTTCGACACGAACCCCGCCGCCGAGGAGATCGACAGCATGGGCCACGAGGACTTTGTTGCCGCCGTCAGCGCTCAGTTCGCCCCGCCGATCACCCCGGCAGCCGCTGCTGCCATGACTTCTACAAGCGAGACCAGGCGCCGGCACGAGTCTGCCGACGAGTACCTCTGCGCCCTCCGCACCATCGCCGTGGATTGTGGCTTCGGCAGTCAGCTCGACTACCAGCTAGCCATCCGGCTCATCTGCGGTTGCGCGAGCAAGGACACGCAGACGCGGCTGCTCACGCTGAAGAAGGTCGACATGAAGGCAGTGCTGGCAACGATGCAGGCTGAAGAGCGCGCGCGGACAGAAACGGACGCGATGTCGAGACGACATGCGCAGGTCCAAGCGCTGAAGCAGGCGCCAGCTGCGGAGCCGTGTGAAGCGAAGTGCCGAAGCTGCGGCCTGGCGGGACATCGGAGCTACAGCGCCAGCTGCCCGGCCAAGGACAAGACTTGCAACCGCTGCAAGCAGAGAGGCCACTACGCGCGTTGCTGCAGAGAAAGCAGGCAACAGCCGGAGCAGCGCCAGCAGCAGCGACTGCAGGAGAAGGACGACGAGGCGATCCTGTCAGTGCGCGAGGCGGTGGCAAGATGCTCGTCAAGACCATCTCCATCTGGGACGGCAGCGAGTTCCGTCGCGTCAAGTTGGAGATGGACACCCACCGGCGCTGGGTGCTCGACGATGACGCAGGCAGTGCGCGACCGTCTATTCCCCGACTTGCCCATGCGAGAGTTGGACAAGCGTCTTGTCAACTTCGATGGAACGGAAGTCGCGGGAGTTCTCGGCACCATCACGACCAGCGTCAGAGTGGAGGGCAAGAGCCACGAGGACCACTTCTACGTCGTCGCCGATAGCTGCTCGTCAGTGCTGGGCCGCAACTTCTTGTGTCCCCTGGGAGTGAAGCTGCAGCTCGCTGCCCCAGGGACCGACAGAAAGGCGACAGCGACGGACGCCGCGGAAGGCGACTGCACCAGCGTGCGCGCTACGACCAGCAGTCGCATGACCAGCACTCGCCAGATGACCGCCGAGCTGTCGACGCCGGCACCGACCAAGGAGACGCCAGCGACGGAGCGCAGCAATGACGACAAGGACGAGTGGACGCCGTCGACTGCACGAATGACGGAGACGGCTGAGCTGTCGACGCCGGCATCGACCCAGAAGACGACCGCCGGCAGCCTACAGCAGCCGCCCGTCTTCAGCTAGAAGGGGAGGGATGTAGTGTTGGCAACGACACTACAGTGATCCCAAGCACGATGAGCGGAAGTGACACGCGAGCGAACGGAGCTATTGTGACACTGTCGACTTGGAAAAGAGAGTATATTAGTAGTGACTAATTTAACAGAGAAAATGGCCAGTACAATACACCCCCCCCCCCCCAGAATGTGGTCGACCCCCCCCCCAGGTCCAATTCCCAGTTACAGGGATGATTTGAAGTGGTTTTGTTCCCTTGCTTTTTGCCTCCGTTGCGTTTTCTCTGGCGCTAGCGCAAATGAAGAAATGGCGAAATAGACCGTTTGAGATAGTTGTAGAGGTGTGCGGGCTTTCGGATGAAGGTAGTGATGGATACTTTTTGACCGATTGCCACTTTTTAACTGGCCAGTTAATTTTTTTCAGAAAATGACGAACTATTACTATGGAAGCTATGCTGGTCAACAGCAGTATGCTAGGTAGGTGCTGTACAATTTCTCAATTGATATGTGGTGTGGATATCTTCGGGGTGACTGATTTATTATTTTTCTCACTATATATATTGTCTTGTAGAAACATTTTTTTCGTCGTATTTCTAGGGCCGCGCATGTAATGCAATTTCGCTGTTTTATCGATTGACAGTATCGTTTTTCTCGTTTCTCTCCATGTTTCGGCTTATGTTCTTCAGAATGGCAGCGCAAGTACGCAGCCCAGCAGCAACAACACCAATACTACAACCAACAACAACAAGCACAGCAACAGCAAAGGGCCTCTAAACAGCCAAAAACTCAACATAGTCAACAGTTTCAACACGCCCAGCCACAACAACAACAACAACAACAGCACCCCTTTGGCGCTGGTGCGTGCGTGCGTGCGTGCGTGCTAGGGTATTTGATGACGCGTAGTTGTATTGCTATGGTGACAATTTCTTTTTTTTTTCGATTACTACGCTGTTGCATCATGATCAACCGCAACGCACAAGTGATGCCTCATTAAGTAGTGTTTATGAAACATTTCTGGCCGTTTCTTTTTTCGCTCGTTTTTGTTTATTTTTTTTAAATGGAAATATCCTGATTTGTTTGCAGTCAGTCGTCCGCAGCCCAGCGCGCTGGCCGCTCCTCCCCAGTCGCAGCAGCAGAACTTCCAGCAAGGTTCTCTTAAGATTGATTTCACTAATTAGTTCGTTAAAAATTCAATATAGGTGGCGGTGCCAGTGGCGCCGACTCCTCCTACGCTGGGCTACGACCGCTGCCGTTTACGCGGCTGCCACCAATTACCTGCAGAGCAAGGCCCAAGCCGGCACGGGCCAAGGGCCGGACCAGGCCGGGCCACGGCCTCTCGGAGACGAGGGAAAGGGCCGTGGAGGGCGTGATCGCGGCCCGTGCCAGCAACTATTACGGCACTGGTGGGGGCCGGGGCAGGGTCGGAGAGGGCCGGCGCCCAGTATGGCGGTGGACGGCCCGGTCTGGGCCTTCAGACGGCGGCCAGCCGGCCCTCGCCGCAGCAACAGTTCTGCGGCCTGTGCAAAGTGAGCTGCGCCGGACAACAGGTGGGTGGCTTTTTGAGAGTGTGTTGCGTCAGATTAGAATGAATACGGTAGCTATTTAGGTAATAAAACGTACTCCTACCTGACATTAGGGAACTGGAAGTATTTATTTTCAGTTAATGAACGAGCGTTTGCGCCTCTAAGAAAAATGTAGGTTGTAAGCTGAATAAAATAGCGGGTTTTTTCCACATTACCAGGGAAGCGGATTAAATAATTATTTTATGTACCTGGTCTTGTGATTTTCATTGTTTTCGTACTCCGAATAGACTCCATCAAGCCACCTGCGGAAAAATCGGTTCTAAGCCCGTCTTACTGATGCCCCTCTTGAGCCCCTATTTTTTTTTATTTGAGCTGACAGGCCCCCTCACTGAATCTAGCCACCCCACCTTTATACCCCCAGACCCTTGTTCGACACAGTGCCCCACTCCCAGCGCGTATGCGTTTTCAGTATTTTTTTATTAACATTATAAATATTTTGTTTTTGCGAGATCCATCGTCCGAATGTATGGTTGAGTGCGAATCTGTCAATTCAGACTCAGAAATACTCCTCTGCGAAGATATTGAAAGGAAAAACGCAATAAACATAATTAACCATATTGATTTTTCTCAGGCGAGACGAGGCGCACCTGGCGGGGTCAGAAGCACCGCAAGAAGGAGAAGGAGGTGGCGACTTTGGGTGGCGCGGGGGCAGCTAACAACAAGGACGGTAGCTCGGCAGCAGCTAACGCGTTCCGGCTGCGAACTGTGCCAAGTGTCCTGCACCTCGAACGACACGCTCGCTAGCCACATTCGGGGAAGCAAGCACGAGAGGGGTGAGTGGGGGGCTTGTTTTGGAGGAAGCTTGCTGCCAGTTTTGGGACAATTCTGCTTGACCCTGAGCGTGAATTTGTACAGCTTTTGGCACTGAATCGCTTGACCTGAGTATCTATTTAATGCACTTTTAAGGAAATTCGCTATCCTATTTCTTTTTTTCAGGCGATCAAGTTGCTACCAGCAGATGGGCAAGCCCATTCCAGGCGGTTCGGTTCCGACGGCCGTGTCGCTGGGGTGGGTGGACGCACATGCGAACGCGAACGCACGCACGAGGAGAAAATTGACAACTATACTACAAAAGCATACATTAATGAAGCGAAAAAATATCGTTGTGTAGTTGGAGTTACGATTGGGGGGGGGGGCGTATCTCTCAACCGGCTTTGTGGGAGGCCTGGACATTTCTCGGGGGCTCTCCCATTCCCAAAAAATTGAGAGGGGATAGATATGGGGACGTTTTGCACCAAAATATCGACGAGGAAATAGTTCCATTTTGGTCAGCATAGGGTCCAACCGTGCAAGTAACGCTATTTTAGTGTGGTCGAAAGCAATGAGAATTATGCGAAACACTCACTGTTACAATTTTTGGATGCATTGAAAACACTAGAAAAATCCTGTGAGGGGAAGGAGGGCTGACTTTCGACTGGCAGTCGTCTTCATTCCATCAACTTAGTTTCCTGGTATGGGGGGGGGGGGCTTGCCCATGTTGGCTGCGAACTGATTGCTGAAAAAAATAGGATAGCGAATTTCCTTAAAAGTGCATTAAATAGATACTCAGGTAAGCGATTCAGTGCCAAAAGCTGTACAAATTCACGCACAGGGTAACAGAATTGTGCAAAACTGGCAGCAAGCTTCCTCCAAAACAAGCCCCCCACTCACCCTCTGGTGCTTGCTTCCCCGAATGTGGCTAGCGAGCGTGTCGTTCGAGGTGCAGGACACTTGGCACAGTTCGCAGCGGAACGCGTTAGCTGCTGCCGAGCTACCGTCCTTGTTGTTAGCTGCCCCCGCGCCACCCAAAGTCGCCACCTCCTTCTCCTTCTTGCGGTGCTTCTGACCCGCCAGGTGCGCCTCGTACGCCTGAGAAAATCAATATGGTGAATTGTGTTTATTGCGTTTTTCCTTTCAATATTTTCACAAGGAGTATTCTGGGAGTTTGAATTGACAGATTCGCACTCAACCATACATTCGGACGATGGATCTCGCAAAAACAAAATATTTATAATGTTAATAAAAAAATACTGAAAACGCATACGCGCTGGGAGTGGGGCACTGTGTCGAACAAGGGTCTGGGGGTATAAAGGTGGGGTGGCTAGATTCAGTGAGGGGGCCTGTCAGCTCAAATAAAAAAAAATAGGGGCTCAAGGGGGCATCAGTAAGACGGGCTTAGAACCGATTTTTCCGCAGGTGGCTTGATGGAGTCTATTCGGAGTTAGAAAACAATGAAAATCACAAGACCAGGTACATAAAATAATTATTTAATCCGCTTCCCTGGTAATGTGGAAAAAACCCGCTATTTTATCAGTTACAACCTACATTTTTCTTAGAGGCGAAACGCTCGTTCATTAACTGAAAATAAATACTCCCAGTTCCCTAATGTCAGGTAGGAGTACGTATTATTACCTAAATAGCTACCGTATTCATTCTAATTGACGCAACACACTCTCAAAAAGCCACCCACCTGTTGTCCGGCGCAGCTCACTTTGCACAGGTCGCAGAACTGTTGCTGCGGCGAGGGCCGGCTGGCCGCCGTCTGAAGGCCCAGACCGGGCCGTCCACCGCCATACTGGCGCCGGCCCTCTCCGACCCTGCCCCGGCCCCCACCAGTGCCGTAATAGTTGCTGGCACGGGCCGCGATCACGCCCTCCACGGCCCTTTTAGTCTGGGAGGGCCATGGCCCGGCCTGGTCCGGCCCTTGGCCCGTGCCGGCTTGGGCCTTGCTCTGCAGGTAATTGGTGGCAGCCGCGTAAACGGCAGCGTCGTAGCCAGCGTAGGAGGAGTCGGCGCCACTGGCACCGCCACCTATATTGAATTTTTAACGAACTAATTAGTGAAATCAATCTTAAGAGAACCTTGCTGGAAGTTCTGCTGCTGCGACTGGGGAGGAGCGGCCAGCGCGCTGGGCTGCGGACGACTGACTGCAAACAAATCAGGATATTTCCATTTAAAAAAAATAAACAAAAACGAGCGAAAAAAGAAACGGCCAGAAATGTTTCATAAACACTACTTAATGAGGCATCACTTGTGCGTTGCGGTTGATCATGATGCAACAGCGTAGTAATCAAAAAAAAAAAAGAAATTGTCACCATAGCAATACAAGTACGCGTCATCAAATACCCAAGCACGCACGCACGCACGCACGCACCAGCGCCAAAGGGGTGCTGTTGTTGTTGTTGTTGTTGTGGCTGGGCGTGTTGAAACTGTTGACTATGTTGAGTTGTTGGCTGTTGAGAGGCCCTTTGCTGTTGCTGTGCTTGTTGTTGTTGGTTGTAGTATTGGTGTTGTTGCTGCTGGGCTGCGTACTGCGCTGCCATTCTGAGAACATAAGCCGAAACATGGAGAAAACGAGAAAAACGAGACTGTCAATCGATAAAACAGTGAAATTGCATTACATGCGCGGCCCTAGAATACAACGAAAAAAATGTTTCAACAAGACAATATATATCGTGGAGAAAATAATATAAATCAGTCACACCGAAGATATCCACACCACATATCAATTGAGAAATTGTACAGCACCTACCCAGCATACTGCTGTTGACCAGCATAGCTTCCATAGTAATAGTTCGTCATTTTCTGAAAAAAATTAACTGGCCAGTTAAAAAGTGGCAATAGGTCAAAAATACCATCACTACCTTCATCCAAAAGCCCGCACACCTCAACAACTATCTCAAACGGTCTATTTCGCCATTTTTCATTGTGCTACGCGCAGAGAAAACGCAACGGAGGCAAAAAGCAAGGGAACAAAACCACTTCAAATCATACCTGTAACTGGGAATTGGACCTGGGGTGGGGTCGACCCCCTTCTGGGGGGGGGTGTAGTGTACTAACTAACTTCTCTGTTAAATTAGTCACTACTAATATACTCTCTTTTCCAAGTCGACAGTGTCACAATAGCTCCGTTCGCTCGCGTGTCACTTCCGCTCATCGTGCTTGGGATCACTGTAGTGTCGTTGCCAACACTACATCCCTCCCCTTCTAGCTGAAGACGGGCGGCTGCTGTAGGCTGCCGGCGGTCGTCTTCTGGGTCGATGCCGGCGTCGACAGCTCAGCCGTCTCCGTCATTCGTGCAGTCGACGGCGTCCACTCGTCCTTGTCGTCATTGCTGCGCTCCGTCGCTGGCGTCTCCTTGGTCGGTGCCGGCGTCGACAGCTCGGCGGTCATCTGGCGAGTGCTGGTCATGCGACTGCTGGTCGTAGCGCGCACGCTGGTGCAGTCGCCTTCCGCGGCGTCCGTCGCTGTCGCCTTTCTGTCGGTCCCTGGGGCAGCGAGCTGCAGCTTCACTCCCAGGGGACACAAGAAGTTGCGGCCCAGCACTGACGAGCAGCTATCGGCGACGACGTAGAAGTGGTCCTCGTGGCTCTTGCCCTCCACTCTGACGCTGGTCGTGATGGTGCCGAGAACTCCCGCGACTTCCGTTCCATCGAAGTTGACAAGACGCTTGTCCAACTCTCGCATGGGCAAGTCGGGGAATAGACGGTCGCGCACTGCCTGCGTCATCGTCGAGCACCCAGCGCCGGTGGGTGTCCATCTCCAACTTGACGCGACGGAACTCGCTGCCGTCCCAGATGGAGATGGTCTTGACGAGCATCTTGCCACCAGCCTCGCGCACTGACAGGATCGCCTCGTCGTCCTTCTCCTGCAGTCGCTGCTGGCGCTGCTCCGGCTGTTGCCTGCTTTCTCTGCAGCAACGCGCGTAGTGGCCTCTCTGCTTGCAGCGGTTGCAAGTCTTGTCCTTGGCCGGGCAGCTGGCGCTGTAGCTCCGATGTCCCGCCAGGCCGCAGCTTCGGCACTTCGCTTCACACGGCTCCGCAGCTGGCGCCTGCTTCAGCGCTTGGACCTGCGCATGTCGTCTCGACATCGCGTCCGTTTCTGTCCGCGCGCGCTCTTCAGCCTGCATCGTTGCCAGCACTGCCTTCATGTCGACCTTCTTCAGCGTGAGCAGCCGCGTCTGCGTGTCCTTGCTCGCGCAACCGCAGATGAGCCGGATGGCTAGCTGGTAGTCGAGCTGACTGCCGAAGCCACAATCCACGGCGATGGTGCGGAGGGCGCAGAGGTACTCGTCGGCAGACTCGTGCGGCGCCTGGTCTCGCTTGTAGAAGTCGTAGCAGGCGGCTGCCGGGCTGATCGGCGGGGCGAACTGAGCGCTGACGGCGGCAACAAAGTCCTCGTGGCCCATGCTGTCGATCTCCTCGGCGGCGGGGTTCGTGTCGAACTGGCGCGCGCCCTCGGTCCCGAGCAGCATGTAGAGGAGCGTGTTCTTCTGAGCCGCTGTGAGCTTCTGATCCGCTGGGCGGTTCGCGTCCGTGAGCATGGTGAAGCGCTTGAACAGCTTCAGCCACTGCTTGAAGGCGCACAACGGCTCCCCGGGGTGCGGTAGCCACTTGTCGACGGACGGGACGGGCATGCGCGCCATCAAGGTCGGCATCGTCGTCAGATCCGACTCGCTCGCAGTCGCCATTTCTCCACGTGTCGTCCTCCTCTTCAAGGTCACGCCACTTGTAGTGTACTAACTAACTTCTCTGTTAAATTAGTCACTACTAATATACTCTCTTTTCCAAGTCGACAGTGTCACATTAAATAGCTCCGTTCGCTCGCGTGTCACTTCCGCTCATCGTGCTTGGGATCACTGTAGTGTCGTTGCCAACACTACAGGGGGTAAAGCTGGAGAAGGGGGTGGTCGATTTTTGGTCAAAAATGCACTGTAAATAACGCAATGTAGGTACTTTTGGTTTGTTTTGCTCAAAAACACAGTACAGAACACATTTATTTACCATTTAAGTAGGCAGGAGAAACTGCCCAACAATTTCTGGGGGTTGGGGGGGGGGGGGAGGACACAAGCCTGTGGGTGGGGTTAGTGAGGGTGTGAGTAGGGGTCAAACCCAGAACCGGGAGGGCGGGAAGACCCCCCCCCCCCTTAAGCCAACCCCAGTTAGAGGTATGCTTCAAATATATGGTCACTTTTTCTCTTCTTCTTCACCAGAGGGTTGTGGCGGCGACGCATCGCCCTCTGTCTCGCGGTTCCAGTTCCGCAGACCTGCTGGTAGAGACGTGTCCTCATCCATGCCGCCAGTGCCCTCTACGAACTCTTCATAGGTTTGCTTCTCCTTGAAGGGTCGCGCGCCCAACAGTTCGACCAAATCCTCGCGAGCTAGCACCTCTTTCTCCAGCAAGCGGGCTGCCACCTGAAGTCGATACACTTCACTATGACAATTAAGAAAGAAAGTCAGGCACACTGCTCAGTGGTACATACAGTTTCATAAGGCCAAAGTGCTGCTCAAGTTGAAAAGGTTCAGATGCAGTTGGCCTACATTGTTCACACCACTGTGCTGAACGCACATAGTGGCTTGAGTCTGTTTCAAAGTTGAGATAAATAGGCTGATCCATCTAGACCACACAATTAGCCAAAGACAGTTGGAAGAACACCATCTGTAATCTTTGCAAGTACGAGACAACCCCATTGATAGGAAATGCTCCTTTTAGTGGCTCCATACAAGACTCATCCCTCCCTTGCAGTTCACCTTTTCAATTTGCTCCTTCTTCTGCTTGACCAGCTCACGGGTCTTGGTCATGGCCTCCGCGAGGATGTCCCTGACCTCCTGGTCGATGAGCTGCGCGGTCGCCTCGCTGTAGGGCTTGCCCCCAAGCAGAGCCTGGTCGCCCTCGGCCGTGTCGAAGCTCAACGGACCCACCTTCGCCGACATGCCGAACTTGACCACCTGAAAGGGTGAGCTGGGTAGTGAGCATACATGCAACCGGGTTTTTAGTGGGGGAGGGGGGAAGAGACCAATCTGGAAGTGGAGGGTCAAATAGGCGAAACGGCCTAGAAATAGGGGAGGGTTGGGGACAGGGGCTGGGTAGGGGTAAACCTGTCCACAGGGGTGCCCCCCCCTAGTTACATGTATGGTGGTCAGCAGGGCTGACAACATTTTTTAATTGACTTGCAAGTGGTTATGCTCCCAGAAAGCCTTTAGAAGGGTCTTTGGCGACGTTTTGGACAAGTAGAACAAATATCTGGACCCGCCGCTAACCGAGGTCCCAGTTCACAACTGACGGCTCAACATACACTGGATGTATGGGCCTTGCGGACAGGCTCCACAGACGTGTAGGTAGGTACCCAAAATGAAAGGTACCCGGGTTCACCTGCGCATAGGCCATTTGGGTGACCTTCTGCAAGTCGTCTTGCGCCCCAGTGGTGATTCGGCCAAAAAACAGCTCCTCTGAGGCCCTTCCGGCCAGCGTCATGCAGATGCGGTCGATGAGCTGCTGCTTGGTGTAGAGGAACCTCTCCTGAGGCAGGTACATGGCGTAGCCCAGGCCCTTGCCACGGGGAATGATCGAGACCTAGAATTGATGTGGTTGTTGTTGTGTGTTGTTGGATCAGGGGCAACGCTATAGGAGGCCGTCAATGGATGGCCCATATAGCATACCCATCTCCATATGACGCCTTCCCGTCTAGAGCCGCATAATTAGCCAAAAAAACATTCGGAAGAACGCCATCTGCAACCTAGGACCTAGTGGGAGAATAATAGTGCGTGAGAAAAGAACGCGCGAAAGGGCAGCTTATTGGTGCTCTCGAGGTACAATGGACCTTTTCAGCAACCCACGAAACGTTTGTTGGCACTAACCAATGCAGCCACCGTAAAATCTCACCCCCTCAGCATACCTGTAACCGTGTCTGGAAGAGTGGGGTGGGGGGGGGGGAGTAAATGGCAGAATTCTGGGGGGTGTGGGGGGCAAAAAGTGGGAAGGGGTAGCTGGCCATTGTTTGAGTTATACTGGTACTTTACGGTCAAGAATGGGTATAAACAGGGTGAAAATCCCTTGGGAAAATTCTTGGGAAACAGTGTTATTTAGCTGTTTTATGGTCATATAACACTGAAAAGCACAGACCGAAATACACCAACATTTACTCACTTTTATCGTTCTAGACAGGGGTGAAAATCCCTTGGGAAAAATGTGGGGGTTGGCGTGCTGAAAAATAGTGGGGGTAACCCCCCCCCCCCCCCACACGCCCCTCAGCTGTAGGCAAAGGAGCACTGAACGCGGGCTAGGCTATGCACACAGCTGACGCCCACAGCTATGTTTGAGGTCTGAGCGTGAGGATCAGCCATTGCCGAGAAATTATCTACGGCTTCTTCTTCACAGAAAAAAAAGCGCTTTTAGATGACTGGCAAGCCGACTAACACCTAGTCTTGACATTTGGCAAAGTTTCAGTTCTTGCCCCCCCCCCCCTCCAGTTTCGAGGGTCACTCTGTAGCCCGGGTACCTCACCTTGAGCAGAGGGTCTGCGTGCTCCAGGAACCATCCGGCGACCGCATGACCCGCCTCGTGGTGGGCTACCGTCTTCTTCTCGTCCGGCTGCAGCACCTGCGACTTCTTCTCCATGCCGGCCACCACGCGCTCGATCGCCTCGAATTCAATCGATTTTTTTTTAATTATTTTATTTGGCCCAACACACCCAACACGCACGCACGCACGCAAACGCACGCACACCGTGTAACATACGTATACCATTCGGAAACGACAACGAAATTGCCAAAAGTCGTAAAAATCGCAAATGCAAACGTCTTTAAACGCTAAACTTTTCAAGAAGAAATGTTTCAAGAACTATTCAAATAGGCTACAAGTTAGCAAAAAGACAATCCAAGGCGGTTGCCAGAACTTCTAAAAAAGCGATTTATTCGGAGCTAAGTGTGCTAAGGACAGTTAAAAGGTTGAAGCTTTTCAAAAAAAGCTCAAGTTTTAAATCAACTAATTCTTGAGTTGTCCTAAATGTAGCTTCCGAGTGCCAATCAAAAAAGACGGTTCAAATGGTGTTAAGATCTACTAGTGCAATTTCAAATCGGCTCAAAATATGTTTTCGTAATGGCGCTTCACATCAATGATCGTCCCCAGCCAAGACAACGATAATTCAAGAAAAAAATATAAAAGAAATAACTTATTAAATAAAACATTTTTTGCATGGGTGCCTAAAAAAACGTAATTTAATTAATTTCATGAATCACCTGTTCGAAATGCTTGAAGGCGATGAATTCGTTGGCGTCGCGCGCCGCTATCAGAGCCGCTTCGTTGCAAACATTCGCGACATCGGCGCCTAAATCAAAATGAATTAAAATAATTAAATAAAAATGCAAAAACACAACTTATAAATTGCGCGCACAACTTCCCACGACAAATTCAGACGAACGACAGCAACAACACTCGCACCCATAACCAAATCTTTGTTACTTTTAAGGTCGCAAAAAATAAACTAAAATGGGATATTAAAAATTAAAAAATACCGCTAAATCCGGGCGTCAGCGCCGCCATTTTGCGGGCCGTCTCGGTCATGTCGAGCTCGGTCTTCAAAGGCGCCAAATGCACCTTGAATATCGAGGCTCTAAAAATCGATATTTTTCATTTTTAGACAGCTTTCCTTACACAATCGAACTCGGTCAATAACACATAATCGAACTCGGTCAGTATCACACAATTGGGGCCTCAAAAAAAAACGTGATATCAGCTGAGGTGTGTTGCGAAGTGGCATTATGGGTTTGTCAATACATTCTACAGGTACATGCCACAGGTACACTGCACAGTACACAGGTACACTACATGCCACCCACAGGTACACTGTACACACACGTGTTTACATGTGGTATGAGTATGACAGACAACTGAACCCACCTGCCCACCCCACCAACCCCCCCCCCCCCTCAATTTGCACGACTTCAGCACTGTAGAGCTGCAAACCGAAGTCGGTATATACCGAAATTTCGGTATATACCGAAGAAAATGGTCGGTTTCGGTATATACCGATACCGAAAATACCGACGCAAATTTTTCGGTATTCGGTAATCGGTATTTTTGGAGATTTTCGGTGTTACAAAACGCGATTCCAGTGGTTTACAGCACGTAAAACAGAAAGAAGCGAAGGCCAGAGGTCGCTATTGACGTCAACTTCTGTTCGGATGGTGGAAAGCAAAGAGCAAGATGGTAATTTGTCTCATCGCGCACGCTTATATTTAAATACCGAATACCGAACCGAATACCGACAATAGCGAAATTGTCAATTGCGGTATATACCGTACCGAAAAATACCGACCATTCTCAATTTCGGTATATACCGATACCGAAAATACCGAACATTTGGTCGGTTTGCAGCTCTATTCAGCAGGTCCTTATTTCATCCCCACAAGAGTAATTAAAAACACGAATGCTAACATGTTTCAAACCGAGTAGAAATACGTCGCTCGGCAATGCACAACGGCTTCTGTTTGTGAGCGTGTTCCTATCGTGGACTTTACAACAGAAGGTGCAAGTTGGAATTTATACACCAGCCGACAGCCAGAGCCTAGGGGCAAAGCTCGTTGGGGGGGGGGGGGGTAACCGGCCTGCCCGCCCGGCCCCCCCCCATTCTTAGCCAGGGACCCGCCCCCAGAATGTCTGCCTTCCCTCATACCCCCTCTAGACAAAAAAAAAACCACTACATGTATGCTCCGAGAGCGTCCCACTCCTTTTGCGAGGGCATGGAAATGCCACGCACGCAGGCGCGCACGCATGCAGGCACGCTCGCAAGTAGGCATGCACGCACGCAGGCACGCACGCTGGCACGCACGCACGCAGGCACGCACGCATGCAGGCACGCACGCAAGCACGCAGGCACGCACGCAGGCACGCACGCACGCAAGCAGGCATGCACGCACACAGGCACGCACGCTGGCACGCACGCACGCAGGCACGCACGCAAGCACGCAGACAGGCACGCACGCACGCAGGCGCGCACCTGCCCTTGATGTCTGGGACGGGAATGAAGATCTGCCGGTCGAACCTTCCCGGTCTGAGCAGCGCCTTGTCGAGGATGTCGACGCGGTTCGTGGCCGCCATCACCACGACCGAGTGCTCCTCCGTCGTGAAGCCGTCCATCTCGACCAGCAGCTGGTTGAGCGTGTTCTCCTGCTCAGAGTGGCCCCCACCTGGAGACATTGTTTGGGGGTTTTTTATTGTTTCCTTGCAGCCTTTCCCCCACACAGGTAAATTTTATTGAAGAGCTTTCGGTTCCAAATAGGGACCTTCCTCGGTTCACAGAGACAAAACAGAGCGCTGAGGTTTTTTGAATTTTAGGATTTTGTATTTCCAGAGCATACACCCCCCCCCCCAACAGGATCTTCCCCCAACCCTCCCCCACTACAGAAAGGGGAATCTGATAGAAATTGCGGCACTTTTCTGTCAATCTGATAGGCGTTTTTTTTTGGAATTTTTGGAATTTCTACTAGAAAGTCATTTTTTATTATTGCCTATTGGAAAGAATTTAATAGTCAAAAAATTGGATCGTTTTTCACACCACGCACCGATCTTGCCGCCCCTCTTCCTGCCGACCGCGTCTATTTCGTCGATGAAGAGGATGCAGGGCGCGTTCTTGCGCGCGTCCGCGAACATGTCTCGGACTCTCGCCGGTCCCACCCCCACGAACATCTCGAGAAACTCTGAGCCGCTGACCGTGATGAACGGAACGTTCGCCTCGCCCGCCGTCGCCTTCGCCAGCAGCGTCTTGCCCGTCCCAGGCGGTCCCGTCAGCAGCGCGCCCTGAGAAAAAGCCCCACAATTGCGGGAAAAAGCCGAAAAAAGGTGAAAGCCGCGGTGGGACTCGAACCCCGCACCTCGTGATTACGAGTCTGTAGGAGAGGAACGCTCAAAGCTGGAAAAAGGGCGAAAACGGCACCTTGGGGATCTTGGCGCCGAGATTGAGGTACTGTTGCGGGTTCTTGAGAAAGTTGACGAATTCCATTATTTCGATTTTCGCCTCCTCGCAGCCCGCGACATCGCTGCAATTTCCCCCAAACATCGAGGCAACTCACTCACCGGCACTTTTTTGGCTCACCCGAACTTGACCTTGATGTCCTCCTTGTTGATGATCCTGGCGGTGGACTGGCCAAAGTTCATGCCGAAGGGGCCGCCGCCGCCGCCGAAGGGGCCCATGCCCATGCCTCCCGCCTTGCCCTTGCCTTTGGAGGCCGCGCGACCGCCCGCGCCCCCACCCAAACCGCCGACGCCGCGCATAAACCGCAGCCAGAAGAAGACCATGGCGCCCATCATGAGCCAGTAGGGCGCCTCCGTCAGCACGCGCTTCCTAGACGGGCTCTGCGTCGGGCGCGAGCCGGTGCCTGCGTGCGTGCCTGTGCGTCCGTGCGTGCCGGTGCGTGCGTGCCGGTGCGTGCGTGACGGTGCGTGCGTGCGTGCCGGTGCGTACGTGCGTGCCGGGGCGTGCGTGCGTGACGGTGCGTGCGTGCCGGTGCGAGCCGGTGCGTGCGTGCGTACCGGTGCGTGCTGGTGCGTGCGTGCGTGCTGGTGCGTGCGTGCGTGCCGGTGCGTGCGTGCGTGACGGTGCGTGCGTGCCGGTGCGTGCGTGCGTGACGGTGAGTGCGTGCCGGTGCGAGCCGGTGCGTGCGTGCCGGTGCGTGCGTACCGGTGCGTGCCGGTGCGTGCGTGCGTGCCGGTGCGTGCGTGCGTGCGTGACGGTGCGTGCGTGCCGGTGCGAGCCGGTGCGTGCCGGTGCGTGCGTGCGCGCGTGCGTGCCGGTGCGTGCGTGCGTGCCGGTGCGTGCGTGCTGGTGCGTGCGTGCCGGTGTGTGCGTGCCAGGCCAACTCACGGCGTCACGACCATGTCCCTGTAGACGATGGGGACGCGCTTGTTGGCCGGAATGTCCAGTTCCATTTGCGCGTGCTCCAACTTGCGTTCCAGCATTTCCAAACTGCCCATGCGGAACCAGGGGGTCTTACCCCCCGACTCCTGCTGCGAGCTGGCGTCGGCCAGCACCAGACGAGCCCACTCCTTGTTCACCACCTCGAGACGCTCCACCTGGCAGAAGAGGCGTAAATTACTTTTGTTAATTTTTTTTTAATTTGTCTTAGAAAAATAAGAAACCGTGAGGAAATTCGCTAGTCAATACGCGTTGTGACAGGGCCTGGCAGCTAAATGTTTCATTCGCCACTCATTTGGACTTCGGAGAACTGTTGGAAACGGTATTACACAACGTGTCAGCCTTCGATACTTCGGTGGGGATAAAACTAAGAGGGAAAAAAATAGGGGATATAGGGGAGAAAACAAAATTGGGCACTCTCGCGATCAGTGTAATCTACGACTGCGAATTTGCAGAGGGGGGGGGCTGTTGAAATTGATGGATGCTGGGCCATTTCGGCGGTGGTTTGGGCAGTGGACACAGAACGGGAGGGGGGTCGATTTTTGACAAGACGAATCGGCACGCACGCACACGCGCATATACCTTTCCCAGCGACACATAGTTCTCGATGAACTGCTTCCAGGTGATTTCCTCGTAACTGCCGTAATAGTTGGTCAGCACCACGACCGCCAGTGCCACTGAAAAATTGAAACGAAAGTATTCAAATTTTAAATTTTATTCATTAAATTCAATTTCGAGTCGACCCACCCGCGCCCAGCATGATCATTCTGGGGTCCATTTCGGGCAACTTTGGTCGGCCTGGGCCCCCAGCGCCGCCCCCGCCAGAACCGCTAAAGAAATTGGGTCGACGCACGCACGTACATACGCACGCACGCACGCAGGACAGCACATGGCCTAGTGGTAGAGAATCGGCCTCTTGCGCGCACGGTTCTGGGTTCGATTCCCGATGGAGCCACTAGATCGAGGACTTCCATATCAATGGATTTTCTCGTTGCCTTAGATTGCAGGATTCTTCCGAATTTCTGCTGAATGTCTTTGGCTAATTACGCGGCTCCGATGGTCATGCTATATGGGCCATTGACGGCCTGCTAGCGTTGCCCCTAATCCAACAATAACACACGCACGCACGCACGCACCTCTGCTTCTCGGTGAGCTTGTGGTGCGCCTCGATGAACTTGCGCGCGTCCTCTTCCGCCTTTTTCAGTATCCTTCTGAAATTACAAAAAACGTAAATGAGCTAAATAAAATTCCAAATCGTATATCATCATCTGTATTCTGCTCAGCGACTAGCAAATTAGTCACATTTCTAGGTCTAGCTAGCATCACTTGGCTAGATAGAGAAAATTTTGTAGCATCTGCATACCAGGGGGGGGGGGGGGTAGGTATGCGCCCATTCCCATTAATCTTCCAAAAAATAAAAAAATATTCGCCACCGTTTGACCATTTTTTGTGGGCGGCACACGCACACCCCTCTCAGCAAAAATAAAAAATAAAAATATGCATAAAGTTGTGCATGGAATACAAAAGTTTCTGGAAATGTACCTGTGCTCCTCCTCCTCCTTCTTGGAGCAGTGGGCAATTTCACTCGATAAGGCGCCGCCTGAAACATTTCAATTTTTAATTTCTTAAGAATTTCTCGCAATTTCTCAAATAAAATTTAGCGCACTAGACTGCAGGGCTCGCTGGCCGCGTCGACTCGGAGTCCAAGCTGCGAACAGCGGTCTCTGGTGGCAATTTCGGTACAATTTTCTGAAGTTGCAGTGCGTATAGCGCCTAAGCTGGAGCCCTGTGTAGCCGCCGCTAGAGCTAGACGGCTTCGCCGACAGCTCCGTCAACCTGCGTCCGCCGACGCACAAAAATTTGGACATTACCACCGCAAACACCAACGTTGAAAAAAAAAATTACAAAAAAAAATTGCGAATAGCTACTGCGGGACGTTAGGAGAAAAAATGACACCAAAATACCGCATGTATTTTTTGTTGTTGTTGGATTTGGGGCGACGCTAGGAGGCCGTCAATGGCCCATGTAGCCTACCCATCTCCATGACGCCTTCCCGTCTACAGCCGTATAATTAGCGGAAGACTTTCGGAAGAACGCCATCTGTAATCTAGGGCAGCGATGGCACGAGAAAATCCATGGAAAGGGAAGTCCTCGATGTATACTCGCAGGCTTTTTTTTTACTAATTGCTAGTTTCAGGTGAAGGTCTTGTATTCATAGAAATGGATTAAGAGTGGCTGCAACTCACACCGCATCTACAGCTTTAATTAGAACAATATACGCACGCATCGCATACGCATGTCGCACTCTAATTAGAGGGTATTCACGGTACGAATATTATGGTGTGTATATCGTGCCTTTATTTTTTCAGTTGTGTCAACAAGTCAACTACATTCTCTACCTCAAAAATGCATTTTAATCAAATCACACGCAATCAAGAGCAGTGGTTGCGGCATCCGTTAGGTTGAACTCTCCTTCGATTTCTCTCCTCCTCCTCTCTCCTCCTCAGAAATAGCAACAAATTTCATTCATCGGAGCGTTTTCCCGCGCTTCTTCTGCCAATTTGCCATGCCCCCTTTCGTTTTATCACTCAGTTAAATTTGTCAAGATAACTCAGAACACCTAAGTACTCGCAATTCAAGCCTGCATTTATCGCGTTTCTCACTTTGTCTCCATGCTGTCACAACTGGAGATGCTTTTCTGCAAAATGTCAACTCATTTACCTACGTTAGCTCGCAACACCTACGGCATAATACGGTAGCCTCTTTCCAACACTAGTTGGGGTTGGGAATTTTGTAAACAGTGCCCGGCGGCACGTTCTTCGTTCGGCCGCGGTAGACAATCTTTGGGTCACCGTCACCACTGTAGCCGATTTTGCCCGTATATTTCGCCCTAAAGTTCTTCACAAATATTTTTTGCGATTTCATCATTGATGGAAATCATCAAACTCACGATGGCCGGTAGACCGTCAGAACCTTGGAAGCTCGCACCCAAATCTCTCCTTTTCGTGGCAGAGTGACTAGCATTTGTTCAGCGACCAGCGTCCGGGTGTCCCAAAGGAACTCGTCCGAGAGAGTCTTTCCAATGATTCTGAGGCCGGCGAGCCGCGACCTTCCAGAAATCTCGACTTGACTCCCTTTCGCTTGAACCGCGACGTCGTCGACGTCCACCTTGAGACTCACGGGCGCGTCTCCTAAAAAATGAGGACATGCTTTTGTGGGTGCATCGTATGGCGTAGTGGCAGAGAATCGGCCTCTTGCGCGCACGGTCCTGGGTTCGATTCTTGATGGGGACACTTGATCGACGACTTCCCTCTCAATGGATTTTCTCGTGCTGTCGTTGCCCTAGAGTACAGATGGCGTTCTTCAGAATGTCTTTGGCTGATTATGCGGCTCTAGATGCTAAGGCGTCATGGAGATGGGTAGGCTATACGGGCCATTGACGGCCTCCTCGCGTTGCCCCTAATCCAACAACAAGAGCTTTTGTGGCGAAAGGATCCGTGCAGCACACATCATCACATACACAGAACAACTCCCGAGAAAGCAGTGCGCATTTTTCTTTTTGGTCCCGAGGTTTCTCTACTGTACCTGCAGCGATGATGTGCGTGCCGTATCTGTCCAATCCAGGATCGGTCCAGACGACATCGCTGCGGACGGGGCCGCCGTTCGCTCGCTGACGAACGTACGTCAACGCTTCCGTCGTCAGCGTCACGCGGTGCGCGCACGAGAGGCCCGTAGGACAGAGGAAAATCTTGGCGCAAGCACACGGCGTAAACACACGCGCTTTGCATGAGGAGAATGGACAAAGCGAGGCGAACCTTGGACGAGTCGCGCTTCTCTATGAGGTTGATGTAGAGGTAGGAGGGCGCGTGCAGCTCCACGTGGCCGGCCCACGCCTCGTCCACCTCCCAGTCCAAGTAGCCAGGGTTCCTTCCCTCCACGATCACCACCTGTATACGCATGTACCTACGTGTGGCAAGGTTACTAGAGTTAGGCCGCACGCACGCACCGGCACGCACGCACGAACGCACGCACGCACGCACGCACGCACGCACGCACGCACGCACGCACGCACGCATGCACGCACGCACGCACGCACGCACGCACTTGCACGCACCCAGGTGGGCGCGCACGCAACTACAGGTCCTCTGCACGAAAAGAAGAAAACGCCCTGTATGCCCTGTACGATGCCCTGCCCTGTACCCGTACGAGGTACCATGGGTGTACCTCTACCCACATATGTAGGCAGCTGTACATAGGTAGTGAACCTAGCGGGCTTATCATGTATGGCGTTGTGGACGGTACAGCATTGCTTGACAATAGAAAGTGGGGAAATATCGTGCTACTGGGAATTCCCAAATAAAGCATCTAGGGCGACCATAACACGACACAACTCTCCAATGACCGGTATACATGCGGACCCGCAGTTTTTCATGTGTGTTCCAATCCAATGCCTTTCTAACGGGAGTGTCTGGGTCTGGGCTGAGTCTGAGTGTCTGGACGCTGGGTTTCGACCCTCTCTATATGCTGGGCCATGTTGGGATCTCGTTTCGAAACTTTACATCATTGCAGAGGACAACCTGACGTACCAGACAACTTGGGGGTGGGAGGGGGGGATTTGGAAGGTAAACGCCAGTAAAAGGTGCACACTGCACACACCTCTGCTGTCGAGTCTTGCACAAGAATCTGGCCTTCCCGTCCATTCAGAGGGATTTTCTTCTTCACGACTCTGCCTTTGCCGCACAGCACATTGAACTGGTCGCAGTCAATGTCCGCCAGCACTGCAGTGCTGCAGGAGCATGCGACCGCCAGGCAAACCGCTGTAGCGAGCGCGCATTTCATTGTGGCTACAACAACGTGTAAGACTGGCCCTGCACTGTGCGCGCGCTCTAAATTTGCAGAACCAACCGGGGGTTAAAAGTGAATAGGCGGGACAACATCAGAGTCTCATGCCGTGCAAATTGATAACAAACGGCCGACTAAACTAACGCACCCGGGCAGGCAGTTATCTTTACCAAGGAAATGTACCCCAAGCGCTGCTGCTGCTGCAAAAAAATGAGAATTCCGGTCCTATTTGTACCTACTTACGTACGTGACCTTCTTCGACTGCAGTTCAGTTAAAAAATTGAATGAACGTACCTATTTGCCGGTCACATTTACTGCTCACTACGTGTAGTACGCGCGTGTGGCAACGCAAGAGCACTTCCACAAAACAAATGAACGCATACGCTCTTCCTTCCACTGTCGGATCCAGGGGGAGGAAGACCCATGGCCCTTACTTCTCCCGAAATCTGAAAAACAGAGGGGAGGGGGGTGGGTGGTAAGGCGATGGGAGAATAAGAATATCTAGTGGACCTATATCTTGGACTTTTCCCAGCGAAATGCTTGTAGGTGGTCGGAAATGCCAAAATTTTCACCGGCGGCGCCATTTTACGCATCAATAGTTGTGGAAATTAAGCCGATTTGGTATGTGCACAAACCACTGCCCACCATCCAGAAATTTCAACAGGGTTCCTTCTCCTGCAATACCCTTACCTCTCCAAATCGAAGTTCTGGATCCGGCAGAGCTTCCTGCCGGGCAACATGTCGGGCACGACAGTGTTCACTCTGATGGTGGACTCATACTTTTAACCGGGTCTGGTGACCTGGTCGTGTGTGTGTGTGGGGAGGGGGGGGGGGAGGGGGGGTCCGTTCTGCCGGCAGGCGGAGGCGTCTGTCGTCACGCCACGAGTTTTCTGCTGCGACCTGTTTGCCTTGCCAGCTAGTCTTTTTAAAACAAAACCAGCCCGTTTTGTGCTTCAGTAGACGCGGTATCCACTCTAGCGCCACCAAGTCGTCGTCACCAGCAAATATCAACTCTTAGCTTAGGACCGCTGAATCCTTCAAGCGCGTGTTTCCTCGCGTATCAGCCGCATCGGCGTGAGGCTGCCGTAGTTGAACTCGTAATCCGCGGGCTCGTCTGCTCCAATGTGGAGTACTTTTCTGCGACTGTAGCGTCCATGCAACCGCACCTGAACGCAACGGCGCACACAGGGCCAGTGTCTGCGTGCGTGCGTGCGTGCGTGCGTGCGTGCGTGCGTGCGTGCGTGCGTGCGTGCGTGCGTGCGTGCGTGCGTGCGTGCATGCGTGCGTGCGTGCATGCGTGCGTGCGCGCGCCCGTGCGTGCGCGCGTGCGTGCACGTGTGTGCGGAGAGTCACGACCCACCCCCCCCCCCCCTTGTAGACACCTCGCTACAGCTTGAATGAACAAATTATTCTCCCTCATAGAGCAAGTATTCACGGCTATGGAATGGTGTACAAGTGTACCGTAAATCCTCCAATATGTAGTGTGCCCCCCCCCCCCCCCTCCAATAGTGCCCCGGGTAAGGCAAGGTTGAAAGTATGGTACCCGGGGGTACTATTGGAGGATTTACGGTATCACTACCTTGCCCTCTTCTCCTCTGCGCCTAAAGAACAGAGGCATGACCCAGCGTTGGTCGGGCTTGCCAGCGACGCCGCTCTCTTGTGCGAACACGAACGTCTTGTTGCTTCGCTCATAGTGGTATCTCACAACGGGCAGTCCACCTTGGTGAATGAAACTCCGTAACATTTCTCTCGTACACTCGTCGCCTGCGGACATTTCTTCCGTAAACTGCCAGCTGTTGACACTTTGGAACTTGTGGCTGAAATGAAATCGGAGCGTATCCCCACCATTCTGCATTTGCACTCCAATGCCGCATGTCTGCACCTATGTGTACAAGCTACGTGCATGTTTTTTTTAATTCAAAAGCAAGGTTCGCTTAAACCGCTCCTCTCGTCTTTGACAGAAATTTGAAAAGAAAAAAAAATTGACGTCCGAGGACCCAAAAGCTCGACACTCACGAGCGCAGGAAGCTCTTGATTCTCTCCATGAACACTTCGGAGCCGAGGTAGTGGCGGAGCATTCGAATCACCGCCGGACCTTTTTCGTAGATGAAATTGAAATCGCAAAAGGACACGCTGGTGAACGGGTTCGAGGCCAGCGGGGCTTCCAGTGCCGTGTACTTTCGCACAGCTTCCGCCGCGAGATTTGCCGAGCGACTACGGTCGTAGTGGTGATTCGCGAAGTGCGTGGACAACGCCTCGTGGAGCCACAGATCCTCCCAAGTCTCACAGGTCACCAGATTCCCGAACCAGTTGTGGGCCACCTGGAACGGTAGACGGAACACTGCGGCTTTGACGCAGGCGCGCGCGCGCGCGCACGCACGCACGCACGCACGCACGCACGCACGCACGCACGCACGCACGCACGCACGCACGCACGCACGCACGCACGCACGCACGCACGCAGTGTGAGAGCGTCGTATTTGAGAGCGAATGGCTCAGCGGTATGGCGTCGTCGTTGGCGCGCACGTGGTGGGGGTTCAACTCCCGCCATTGTCACTGAGTCAGTAATCCCCTTGGACAGAAGGATAAACGCGCTCATTGCCTAGGCGGCTCCGGGGCTTCTGTCCGAAATCCATGCCAGGTGGGCGGCCCACCTTCCCTCGCGAGTGAAGACCGCCGTTGTGATAGTGATGATGTTTATTTATGGCGTTCGTTTACGGTCTCTGTACTGTGTCGGTGCTACTAGAAACATTGATTGATTGACGCACGCACGCACGAACGCGCGATCGCACCATGGAAGGCGCAGTCAGATGGTCCGCGTCCCCATAGATGACTCCCCAGTTCTCTGCGGTTTCATGAATGTCGTCATATACAAAGGAGACTTTCTCCAGCGAATCCGGCATGCCAAAGATCTGGGCAAAATTCAGGCGAGCCTCTCTCGTACTGTTTCGAAGGCTCTCTAACCGAGGCTCGCTCAGCGCTCCCACTACGTTGTCCTGTTGCCAATCTGAAGTGTAGTTTAAATTATATTTTTACATTCAAATTTCAATAGCGTCTCGACATTAATGCCCTTTGGACATTGTACTTTCCATCTCTTCTTACCCGGGTCTTGGAGGACTGTTGGATAGCCGGGTGGTACACTATTTAGAGGGGGGGGTTCAACATCAATGATAGTAGAGAGTACAGTTCGCAGTCAAAATGGCCAAAGTAGCCGACACTCAAATTCGGTCAAAATTTTAATATTTCTCAGGTGGTTTACACAAGTTCAAAGTGGCTAACATGTCATTCAGTGCAAAACTTGACGCAGCAGTGCGTACCTACGCATGAAAGAAACGCAACCTGTACTGCTCAAGACAAGCACAACCCTGAAAAATGAGTTTGCCGTACTTTTGTATTTGTTTTGGATTTGTCAATGTTATTGGCGAACAGTACTACCCAGAAATGCAGTGGGGCTGGCTGGTGTTTCGGGGCTGGCGATGACTTCTCAGTTAGCGGTGACTTAGCCCCTGCTGTGGCAGAAGCATACCTGTAACCGGGTCTGGAAGAGTAGGGGCGGGGAGTAAATGGCCGAATTCTGGGGGGGGGGGGGGGTGGCTGCAGCAAAAAGTGGGGGGTAGCAGGCCATTTTTTTTAGTCATACTGGTACTTTTTGGTCAAAAATGGGTATAAATAGGGTCTAAGCAGTGTTATTTAGCTGTTTTATGGTCATATAACACTGAAAAGCATTGAAATACACCAACATTTACTCACTTGTATCGTTTTAGACCGAGTAAAAATCCCTTGGAAAAATTCTGGGGGGAGGGTTGGGGGGGGGTGGTTGAAAAATTCGGCGGGGGCCCCAACCCCCCCCCCCCCACCACAGTTACAGGTATGGGCAGAAGGTGGGGACTGACCTGGCCCTGGGGGTCGGCTAAGTCACTGCCAAAATATAGGTCATTACCCCTCCCCGCCCCGGCCAGCTTACAGCTCTGTGGCTAACCGCCATTATACACGCACCCATGACTGTAGGGGAGGCGTTGACGTTGGCCTTCAGAATGTACAAGCCAAACATGTAGGTGGACATTGGCTGGGTAGTCTCAAAATTCATCAGATATCTCGTGCCGTCAGATATCTGGCTGTCCAAGCGACGGAATACGCTCGGGATGGCTCTTGGTTTGGTGTTGAACACCGTCTGGAACTCCCAGTTTCTCGGCCTGTACCGCTTCTAAATGGGTGGCGTTTTTTTCATAAAATTTTTCACGGACGGAAAAATTCGTAATGGTCTGTCCATTCATCCATTCGTCCATTCGCCCATTCGTTGCCGACCAGTTCTCCTTTATGGCTTGACGGATCGGGCCAAATTTTTTTTTTGAGCATCCTCAGGACCAATTTGGAGATACTTTTTTAGATTTATTCTAAAAAAAATCATTACAAAAATGAAAAAAAGGTTATATTTCTGGGTCCTCAAGCAACATTTCGGGGTCCTCAAGCAAAATTTCTGGGTGAATCTGGGAAAACACATGCTTAAGGATAAGACCCGGACGTGTCCAATCCGGGAGGAAAATTTCTGGATATGGGAGTAATTTTTGCTGAAAATAACGCGGCTGGAAGGCCGCGTTATTTTCCGCACTGACGAACACACTAGTGCGTTCGCCAGTACGCGCGTCGGTCCAGCCAGCCACCCACTCAGAGGTGCAACTGGCCATCGAAGCTGGGGGGGGGGGGCGTGGTGAATCTCGGACTTTTCAAAAGTCGATGGGGGGACCAGCACGGCCAAATTTTGATACACTTTCTCTTTTTCCAGCCTCAATAATGACCTAGAATATGGTTCGTAAATGCTGAAAAAAACGGCGCCGCAGGCAAAATTTGGCCGAATTTTTTTGGCCGAAAACGCGCACAAAAGACTCCAAAATGGTCTGTCTATAGGTGCGTAAAATACAGCGCCGCAGGGGTAATTTTTGACATTTGGACAATAAATGCTGCTCACAGGTCTGAAAACACCTTGGGAAGTATGAGAAACACAATTCAGCCATTGCGGCGATTTCGATGAGGTGAAAGCGGCTAAGGAATTCTAGGAAGTGTACACCGGCCCAATCTGTGCTGAAGCACAGAAATTTCGAACGAAAGGTAACAAATTCAAATGAGGTGCTTTTTGCAACCAGCTTGTTCTGCCGAGTGCCGATAATGCTGCTTTTCACTAATTTGCATTCTGTAATACACACTTATTTTTCCAATTTTAGCGCACTCACGTTACTCAGCACGGTGGTGTGGACGGTGAAGGGAGTTTTGAAGTGGGGCCAGTCGAAGCAGGGAAAGAAGGTCTTTGCAAAAGTCGGTTGAAAATGCGTCGCCAGATAGTAATGCTCGGTGGAGAAGGCGCCGTTGTAGTACTTGGGGTGGGTCCAGCAAGGCTCGCTGATGTCGGTGACGAACTGATTGAGTCGGTAGCTGTAGCTGATGCGCAGCCAGTAGTCACCAGCAGCAATCTGCAGCTCTTGTCCTGCCTCGTCGTAGCGCTGAAAGCGAACTTTGAAACGAATTAATTTGACATCGACTGCACTGAACGTGAAAGCAGTGAAAGTGGACGAGCTACTAAGGCACATTTACACACCTAAGATCGGCCCCTTCCGCCCGCCCCCCCCCCCTCTGGTCTAATAAACGCGCGGCCCGGAGTCAAATCGAATTCAAATTCAAACTGATTGAAATCGGCCGGACCGGGCCGAAAATGTTCACTCCCCCCCCCACAATTCCCTATCCAGAAAAATATTCCTAGAAACATTTCCTCATCACCGTGATAATGTGCACCCCATTACTAAGATCCGCCTCCCCCACGGTTATTGCAAAAGTTTGGCGAGATTCTCTGGTGACAAAGTTACTTACACCGAGACAAAGCCGCGTGGTCTTGTTGAATTCTTTCTATTATTCCCGACTTTTGCGACTAAAATGGTCAATGCGCACCACGAAAATGGTAAATCTGTTTTGCATCTCGGATTCGACTGACTTTCTGACCTTTTAACGTACGTTCTGATTCCCACATGCCCCACAGCACGCCACAATGTAAGGAGTAATGGTTTTGTTTCTATCTGTACAGTAGTTCATGTGCATGCAGCTCACCGAAAATCTGTGGGATCGTGACCAGTCTGCCTGAGGCTCCACTCTCAACAGTTCGGCGTCCCGGCATCCAGACACGACTGCTGCACTCAGACACGACTCGTGTATCTGGACACTCCGACTGTCCGCCGAGAGGGTAATGCCGCGCGTGACGTTAGGCACGCTGCAATGATTCGTTGCGCGCCTGCGTGCCTGCGTGCGTGCGTGCGTGACATGCAGTTAGTTGCTTTGCGGCCAGTTGCACGTTTCGGTCCAGTTGCATTCAGTGTACCGTACACTCTCCATATACGCCGGAACCTGTTTTTTTGCCGCGCGTCAGCGCGGCGAGGTCATAGACGGAAAATTCGTAATGGTCTGTTCGTCCGTCCGTCCGTCCGTCCGTCCGTTACCGACCGGTTCTCCTTTATGGCTTGACGGATCGGGCCGAAATTTTTTTTGAGCATTCTTAGGACCAATTTGGAGATACACCTTTTTTTAGTTATTTAATACAAAAAAACATTTAATATTTCTGGGTCCTTGAGCAAAATTTCTGTGAAAACATGCTTAAGGATAGGGCCCAATCTTTTGAGGAAAATTTTTGTGTCTGGGAGCAAATTTCTGGGTCCTGGAGCAAAATTTCTGGGTAAATCTGGGAAAACAAATCCTTAATTAAGGAACGGACAAGGACATATCCAATCTGGGAGGAAAATTTCTGGATATGGGAGCAATTTTTGCGGAAAATAACGCGGCTGAAAAGCCGTGGTGCGCGTCAGTCCAGCCACCCACCCACTCCCTTCTGCTAGGGGGCTCTACCCCGCTAGGGTGCCGGTGGAAGTGAACACCGGTCCAATCTGTGCTGAAGCACAGAAATTTCGAATGAAAGGCAACAAATTCAAATGAAGTGCTTTTTGAAACGAGCTTGTTTAATACTTGGCTACCAGGGCACACTGTTGGAGCTCCGTCAATTTCAAACGCCAAAGTGGGTCTAAAGAGGTTGACGGAGTGGTTTTTACCATGATATAATGTCAATACAGTAGCACTGTAGACACTGGAAATGGGGAAATGGAGTAGCCATGTGCTCGTAGAAGCACTGGTAACTCAGGCTTTTGGGCTCGTCGAGGCACCCGGGGGTAAAGGTGTAAACATTGTAAAATTGTGTAAAAATGTGCAAAAGGTGCAAAACTTGTAAAATTGACGTTATTTTCCTACCGTATTTTTATCTTCAGGTCACTCCGATGCCAGGCGTCGGGCCGTTCGGCGTCGAAACGGACGTGCATGGCGTATTCGATGGGGATGGCTCCGAGGTGTTCCACAGTACCGTACACCGAACGCATTGGCTGCTTCGGTATGTCCATGAGAATAGCTAGTGTACAAAAGGCCAAGCAATACATTTACATACCAGGTGGTCCAAAAAGTAGCTCCTTTCAGTTTTTTCGTTTATCTCCTGCCCCGTTGAGGTACAGGTAGATACGTGAAACTTGGTGCCCTTATGGTATCAGGGTGTACGCGTCAGCGTACAACCCTAATATGTGAGCACTTGCGCGCGCGAGAATACGGATTTTCGATCGCCTATAACTTTTGATTGCCTGAACCGATTTCGGCGCGTTATGGCGCAAGAGAAGCGCATTCATCGGGGGATCGTACATGCCACAGCGCGTTGCAGTATTACTGCGCGTTAAGGGGAAACGCCCAAAAATGTTTCGAAAAGGCGTCGTTTTTTTTTTGGACCACCCAGTTTTTGGACCACCACTCGAAAATGCCACATCCAATAGGAATGAAACTTGGCACGTCTATGGAATCCGCGGCAACAACTTTGCCCTCTAAAGCACGAGTGCCTACGTCTTACCAATCTTGAGTTATTGCCAATTTTATGCGTATTTTCGGACATAGTCGTTTTTTGGGCCTGTTTCTACCAAGAGTAAATCTCCAAAAAGTGCCGAGTAAACCCCCAAATATTTTTTGAGTTTCGTGAACAGTTTCACACCGTGAGTCTAGGAAGCTTGCCAGACTTTCAAAATTCACACCACATAATGAGATATTGGCAATTAAAAATTTGGGAAAAAAGTTTGTCAGCTATAGGCGCTTCAACGGCTGATCGCACAGCTTTGCTATAAAGGACAAAGTTGATCACCCCGATGTGGAATAGGTCACTTTGGACAATTGGACCAAATTGGACGCACCAAAATGACACCCCCCCATTATACCGACAACGGAAATTGGCGATATTTCGGTGTTGGTAGGTCGGATGTCATAAACATCAATAATAAAGTTGATCACCCTTTGATGGAGAACATTTCATTCCTTGAAGTCAACACGATCCGACGCACCAAAATATTTTCACTTCCAGAATAATCGATAAATACCAAGCTGGCTGCGCAATTTCACCCGCTCAGGGTCAGGTGATCAGAGAAACGAGTGCTGCTATGCTCTTGGTACTTTGCTTTACTTCAACTTTGTCTTGTTCAATACAGTCACAGGTACACTGTATGGCCGTGTGCGTGTGTGTGGTGTGCGTGTGTGCATGCGACCGTGCGTGCGTGTGTGCGTGCGTGCGTGCGTGGGTGTAGGTGTTGAATTACAGAAACAACCCTCATCTTACGAAAAAACACTGTATTAAGGAAAAATTTGCAGGTGGCTGCAAAAAAAAGGAGAATATGTGACGCTCTATCGTTGAAGTCCAGTTTGAAAAGGAGTGGTATTAAGGCCTGCCCCATTGATTTTATAGCCATTACCGCATTGCAGCTGATCAACTTCAGTTTGAACAAACCATGTATAAAATCCAAACAAAACACAGCAACACGTCACATATTCGGCGTTTTTTGTGCCAGCCATGTCACTCAGTCAAGCCAAAACACAAACGTCCATCAACTCATATCTCATGTCTCTAATAAGACGTTATCATTCATTACCCATTACCATGGACCTGACGCTGTCAAAGTATGCCCTGCATACTCAATCGGCACAATGCTAAAACTTGTGACATGTGGGTCAGCTGATGATGTACAGTTGGTGATGTGTAGGCAAGACATACATACGCACTACAACCCTGCTCCATTCCCTTCCCATCCACCCAATGGCGAACTGTTTGTACAACATTTGTGTTGTGCCATCAGCCATTTGTGTAGTGCCCTAATGTGTGCGCGTGCGTGCGTGCGTGCGTGCGTGCGTGCGTGCGTGCGTGCGTGCGTGCGTGCGTGCGTGCGTGCGTGCGTGCGTGCGTGCGTGCGTGCGTGCGTGCGTGCGTGCGTGCGTGTGTGCGTGCGTGCGTGCGTACATGTGTGCATGGGGTTCAATGGGCATATGCCGATTTCTCGCATTCAATCTAGCTAAATGTCAGTAAGCTGTTGCCGTTATTTTGCTGCACATTTCTATTGCGGGCGAACGCAACAAACGCCGAATATGTGACGTGTTGCTGTGTTTTGTTTGGATTTTATACATGGTTTGTTCAAACTGAAGTTGATCAGCTGCAATGCGGTAATGGCTATAAAATCAATGGGGCCTGCCTTAATACCACTCCTTTTCAAACTGGACTTCAACGATAGAGCGTCACATATTCTCCTTTTTTTTGCAGCCATCTGCAAATTTTTCCTTAATGTACCATTCAATATACCTATACCTCCTCTCCAAATTGTATGTGATATAGATGCGCCTTTCAAATAAACATCTCAATGGAAGCCACGCCAAAGGTAAGCGAAAACCAAAAGGGAATACTTTTTTTGGATAACCCTGTAGTTACTGTGGCGTGTTGCGCATTAGCACACTCAGCAATTGCTGAATGCGCGAAGCAGTGCATAGAGCTGCTCTTCTCACCTTGACTCTTGTTGTCTACAACATTGTACGGGGTGGCCGGGATGGCATGCAGCAGGTACGCTAGCACGAGGATAAGCATCATTGCAGCCAATACCGTAACCGCACGTGGGCAATTTCTGCAATTCAAGTATAGAATTGTTTTGCTTTGAGATTTCTCAGCAGCAATCCTGTTTAAAACGTACGATCCGCCTGAGAACTGTCATTGTCATACAAAAGAAAATAGAATGTGCACACGCGCGAACGCGTGTGAGTTCGCATGGCTAAATCAAGCGTGTGAACGGCTGAACAGCTCTGAACACAATTGAATCAGTGGCAGTGGGACAGTTGCTAATTTAAAAAAAAGGTGAGAAGCTGTTCCACACCTAGGTACCGTACTTCTGGGAAAGGCTACGCTAACGTGGCGTTTCCGCGTTTCAGACGATCGCAGCCAGCTTTTACCCCCTTACATTCAGCTTCACCAAATGCACCCTCTCACATAATGTTTCATGGCAAACACGCGAAGTTTGTGATCGGCAAAGTTGTACAAAAATAGTGCTGAGCAGTTCTTGCAGTGCAGATTGGACCACAAATCCGCAGAACACGCTGTAGTAGAAGCAATTAATTAAATTGTTTATTGTTATTTCCGTGCCTCGTTTCGTTTGTATGTGCCTGTGCCTGAGCCTGTTTTCTTTTTATCGACACAAACCGGATGTACCGTAGGTAATAAGTAAGGCGATCCAGTGATCAGTTCTCAGGGATCTATTTGGTCGCCAAATCACCGTCGCAGAATATGTGCGTACCTACACATAATCAGCAATAGTGTCAACAGCAGCGAAGCCTTAGGCCTTTTCAGCGTGCGTCTCCTTTTTAACTGACACCTTTTTTGCGTAGCAAGTAGCAAGCATAGCAAGCGCGTAGCAAGCAATAGCAAGCAAGTGTTTTGTTGAGCCGGACTACTGTCGCCTGCGGCGGCTCACTTTGACAGCACATGAGACACGTCATTGAGGTCTGAAGTATTCGAATGAGAAGCAACAGATTCAAAATAAGGTGCTTTTAAAACGAGCTTGTTCTTGTAAGAATGCGAGGAAGTATTGGTACTGTGCAGCAGCGAACAGTTGTTTGTTTCACACTTTGCAGCGCATTGCATTAACTTTTAAATTTACCCGCTCACATGATGTTTCAAGTCTCACACGAGTTGGTTGCATTGGGCGGTCATTGCTATTTTTTTGTGACATAGTCTACAGTTTTTGCAGTGTGGAGCTGACCTCCAATCCGCCGAGAATCTGGAGCAGTGCAATCGTCTTACTAATTAGTGCTCTCCCTGTTCATAGGGCGCAAAGATACATGCATACAAAGGATCTGCTCTGTCATTGGAGGTGTGACAACGACTGCCGATTTTCTCATGACCACTCAACTTTGCCAACAACTCGAGTAACATGCGTGCATGCGTGCGTACGCACACACATTCAAACGAACGTAGGAAATGTCAGGAACGCAGGATATAATAAACAGAAACAGACAGATAATATAGCAACCCATATTTATCACCCAGTTAGCGTGCGCTTCTGTTCATCACTTTGTTTCCGTTTAACGCCATTTTCTGCAAAGGCGGCGCCCCACTCAATCCACCGCGAAGCCAAGAAGTTCTATTTGATACTGGCCAAATCGTTTATTGTCTACGCCCCTGCGATGTGTTGGCGGTGTTTTTTGACTATCCGTTGCACCATACCTGTAACTGGAGGGGGGGGGGGGGGTTGGGGCCCCGCCGAATTTTTCAACACCCCCAACCCTGCCGGGAGAATTTTCCCAAGGGATTTTCACTCAGTCTAAAACGATAAAAGTGAGTATATGTTGGTGTATTTCAGTGCTTTTCAGTGTTACATGACCATAAAACAGCTGAATAACGCTGTTTTCAGACCCTATTTATTTCCATTTTTGTTTAAGGAAGAGTACCAGTATAACTCAAAAAAATAGCCAGCTCCTCCCACTTTTTGCTCCAGACACCCCCCCCCCCCAGAATATGGCCAGTTACTCCCCCCACTCTTCCAGACCCGGTTACAGGTATGCGTTGCACAGACGGATCTCGAAGGGGTGTTTTTTTTAAATTATCACATTTCTTTTTTGAATAACTTTTGTTTCCTTTGTCAGATTGTTATAAAATTTAGAACACTTATAGTCAAGACTTTAGGATTTTGTCTGAAAAAAGAATCGTCGAATTCGGTTGAGGATTCCAAGAGTTATGGCGCTCCGAATCAAACTTCTCGTTTTTAGCGCCCGCGTTGGAGTGAAGGGAGTGGCGCGGCCGCGGGCTGTGGGGATGGGGAGAGGAATGGAATGGGGTGAGGGCGGATGGAGAGGTTTTAGTCGAGCGAGCAGTAGTGAATACTGTACGCCGATTAGACGAACCCGCGCCAATCAAAAGCAAAGTTTGGCGTTTGAAATTTGGCGTACAGTACTGGATAGTCACAATTCGAACAGTAAAGCTTGTAAAGCTGCCCAAAAACGAGACATTTGATTTGTAGTGCCATAACTCTCGGAATCCTCAACCGAATTCGACGATTCTTTTTTCAGACAAAATCCTAAAGTCTTGAGTATAAGTGTTCCAAATTTCATAACAATCCGACAAAGGAAACAAAAGTTATTCAAAAAAGAAATGTGATAATTTAAAAAAAACACCCTATATCTACACGTGAACGACGTCACGCGGAGACAGTGTAACGGCCGCGCGGTGTA